>JAVTVY010022106.1:0-88875 GCA_036873755.1 Hanleya hanleyi
CTATCAGTGCATGGGTGAATACTTTCATCCGATGGGGGTGGTGGGTCAGCTTAACCACGAAGAATGTAACATTGGTGACCCCCTCCACTATCCACTTGGTGTTGGGACGCTGTTCATAGGCCCATTCCAAGGGATCCACAGTGTCCAGTTGGGCCAGCATCGTCTCTAGCGACGCCCGATTGGTGATTGTAAAAGGATGGTCGTACACTGGGTTGATGGCACTGGAATAGAAATAGCACAATTCACGCGTCATCTTATGGCATAAGATGTACCCAAATGCTACATTTAATGTGAAGGACGTAGGTTGGTCATTGAAGATGGCTTCCACGTAGCTGCGTTGACGGGCGAGGTCGGTCAGTCGGAAATTGTACAGTTCAATATAGGGCGATGACGGTGGAAGCAGTGTCGGATCATGGACCAATGGCGTCGATACATCTCACTCACTGGATGATCTTCGTGTAAGAGATCGCTGGGAACATCCACCGCATCTTCCAGAAAATGTTCGTTGTTGTCAGGCGTATGACTGGAAACAGTAATGCTAGGGGCCGGCTGGATATCTAGGCTCTTCTGAGCTGTGGGTATAGGCGGGCTCTTCGTGATCGCATCACCAGTGGCATTCTTCTCACCGGGTTCATCTTCAGTGGATCTGTCCCTCCTGGGTGCCTCTTTAGTGGAAAGTTGTCCCTCATGCCGTGGTGACGGACCATGAATCAAACGCTCATGCCGTTTTAACTGACTGGGTCGTCTGAAGAGTTGACCACATTCTTCGCATGGACGCTTGGGTGGCCCATGAATTGAACGTTCATGGCGCTATAAATGATCTGCGCGCTGAAACGACAGTGTAGGCCTACATATCGTACAGCTATACCGGGCGGTTCCATCGTGCTTGGTAGCCTCATGGCGGCGCAAGTCGTGCCGGCGAGTGAATGATTTCGAGCACGCAGTACAAGTGAACATCTTGGTGGGTGACAGAGTGTCTGATGAAACGGCCAGGCCGTTTCCTTTTTATAGCAAGCTAGCTGTTGATCTATTTTTAGCACAATCAGTTCAACTTGGACGTCAGCGACAAGAACCCGGATGTAGGCGTGTGTGCATGTGTGTGCTTGCGAGTGTGTTTCTTGGATCGGAGCTCTTGGAGCTCAAAGCCTGTGGAGCTCAGAGCTCGGAAGTGACATTTGCATATGACCTCTGTGAGGTCACTTCCGCTTCCGTTCACGTGACCGGAACTGACCTTTGACCCCGGCGCGCAAAGGTTTCCACCGCGGTGGAAACCTTTACACCGCGCGCGCCGGGGTCAAAAGAAGTCATTTACTCGCCCCGAAGATTTACGACGCCACGAGGCCTCCATCCACAACGGTGTACGACATACTTGTATAACCTGCGCACGGTCATTTAATCGGGAGGATCATTTAATGCGCCACGAACGCTCAGTCCACGAGGTCGCGACGGAACAATGTAAGGATTGTGGTGAACTCTTCAAACGACGCAGTCAGTTAAGACGGCATCAGCGTTTGATTCATGTCCCGTCTCCACGGTTTTGGCGACAACTTCCTACTGAAGAGGAGCCGCGGAAGGTCAGACCCAGTGAAGATAAGCCCGGGGAGACGAACGCCACTGGTGATGCGATGACGGAGAGCCCGCCTATACCCACAGTTGGGAAGAGCCTGGATTTCCAGCCGGACCCCACCGTTACGGTTTCGAGTCATACGTCATACATCGAACATTTTCTGGACGAGCCCATAAATGTTCCTAGCGATCTCTTACCCGAATATCATCCAGAGAGTGACATCTCTCGGCGCCATTGGACCATGACACGGCACTGTTTCCACCGTCATCGCCCTATTCAAGATATCTACAATTTCCCACTGACCAAGCTCACCCGTCTACGCAGCTATGTGGAAACCATCTTCAATGACCAACCTACGGCCTTCACATTAAATGTAGCATTTGGGTACATCTTATGCCATAAGGTGACGGGTGAATTGCGCTATTTCTATTCCAGTGCCATCCACCCAGTGTACGACCAACCGTTTACCATCAAACCGGAGGTCACTAGAGATGATGCTGGACCAAGTGGAACAATTGGATGTCTTGGGATGGGCCCAACAACAACGACCCAACACCAAGTGGACAGTGAAGAGGGTGACCAATGTTACGTTTTTCCTTACCAAGCTGATCCACCACTGCCATCGGTTGAATGCGTCACTCGTGCACTGATGAATACTCAGAATGCGCAAACAACTATCTGAGGATATGTTGCCTCAACGGTATCCTGGCCTGCCCGCCGATGATTAGAATAAACGGTTCAGAGCGAACATGGCCGAAGATGGAACTTTCTGAAATGGAGACTTCTGATTGGACAAGAATACATCTAACGGACAGGAACGAATATGACAGATACAAATGGTGGCCTCTGATTGGGCAAGAGTCTTTTTGAGTTGTAAACATACCCAACGCGGCTCCCCCAGCGTGGGTATGATGTAACATTGGGGAAAATAAACTATATGAAAAACTTCTTGTTGTTGTTGTTCTCTCATGTGTCATCCTTGTTGTTGTTGTTGTTCTCTCTCTGGTCTATATCATGGCGTCAAGGCGCTATGTAAGAGCGTTAAGGCGTAACGACGGGCGTTGACGGGCGTCACTGCATTTCGATGAATTGGTGTCAATTCCATGGAATATCTAGAAATCAGAACTTTTGAGCTATTTCACCAGGGCGTTGAAGCGTTAAGCTTGGCGTTGGCGGGCGTTGCTACAATATGACACCTCATACGACGCATTCGGACCAAGATTGGAGAACAACACAAAGTATTGGTAGTTCAAGGCAATATCTCTGGACGCCTTCCCTTGAGGAAAGAGATTGTGGGTCAAATAGATGACGGACAGATTCTGATGATGGGATCCTTTCCACATACCCCCAAAAATGCCTGTTTTCTCTACTACGGCCAGGCTGCGCATGCGCAGATTGACGCGACTTGCACTTAAAAACACGCCAGTCTGACTCTACCCCACACAAGCTTCACATTGATATCTCACACGACCCATTCGAACCGTGAATAGCCCATCTCTACCCCCAAACACACACCCACATACCACCCAAAATGCCTGCTTTCTATACTACGGCCAGACTGCGCATGCGCAGACTATTGAACACGGATGAACCATTAGTGTAGTCAAGTGTTCCTCCACGAGATCTTCAAAATAAGACCTCACTCGACCCCATCGGATCATTAGGGACTCACCTAGACCCCAACAAGGCCACCCCGTATGGGCCTATACACCCATAGCCATGCAGTATAGGCCTATGGGCCTACCCAGGCCTCGGTGACTTTTTTTCAAAAATTTCACCGATTCGCTCCGGGACACTTCCTATCGTGTTCTAAATGACGAGACGTGAAAAACAAATCCAAACAACCCTACCGCAAATGTATAGAAGTAGGTTTCCCAGGGGGACAAACATTGGTCCTATACCCCCCAGTATGGGACTATATGGGGCTATATCGTACTTTTTCAAAAATTTCACCGATTCGCTCCGGGACACTTCCTATCGTGTTCTAAATGACGAGACGTGAAAAACAAATCCAAACAACCCTACCGCAAATGTCTAGAAGTAGGTTTCCCAGGTGGACAAACATTGGTCCTATACCCCAGTATGGGCCTATATGGGTCTATATGGGTCTCGGTGACTTTTTTCAAAAATTTCACTGTTTCGCTCCGCGACACTTCCTATCATGTTCTAAATGACGAGACTAAGAAAACGAGACCCCACAACCTATACCGCAAATGTCGAGAAGTAGGTTTCCCAGGATGGTCCTATACCCCCCATACCCCATATAGGTATTTTCACGTAATTTAGGATAAAGTCCGTGTTCCGTATTTTTTCAGGAAAAATTTTACATGCACCCACCCATGCTTGAAATATACTTCACTTTGATACCTCATACAACTCCATCGGTCCCTTAGGGGCTCCCCTAGCTCCAAAACGTCTAGCAGGACCCATACAGGGTCCAGTTTTCGACACTAGGTGACCACATCCCGACGAAATGGCCAGTTTTCGACACCGGATGTGCCGCCATCTTGAACATACGTGCCGCCATCTTGGATATGTCCCATAATGCACCGGGTCAAAATACTCGCTTCTGATTGGACGAGAGCTCTGTGACGGATTTGAAATACTCGCTTCTGATTGGACGAGAGCTCCGCATTGCGTCTGCGCATGATATTCCTACCGTACATCCAACCCATCAGATGCCCCTTCACGAATGCTTCACTTTGATACCTCACTCGACCCCATCGGCCCATTAGGGACTCCCCTAGCTCTCAAAACGTCTATTTTCATACCCTTGGGCCACCGCGCATGCGCAGAATGCCGATATTTCAACCCCACACCCAGCCCATTAGATGCCCCTTCACCTAGGCTTCACATTGATACCTCACTCGACCCCATCGGACCATTAGTGGTTCCCCTACATCCCAACACGGCTATTTTCATACCCTTGGGCCACCGCGCATGCGCAGAATGCCGATAGTTCAACCCCACACCCAGCCCATCAGATGGCCCCTCACCTAGGCTTCACTTTGATACCTCACTCGACCCCATTGGACCATTAGGGACTCCCCTAGCTCCAACACGGCTATTTTCATACCCTTGGGCCACCGCGCATGCGCAGAATGCCAATATTTCAACCCCACACCCAGCCCATCAGATGCCCCCTCACCTAGGCTTCACTTTGATACCTCACTCGACCCCATTGGTCCAGTAGTTGCTCCCCTAGCTCCAAAACGTCTATTTCCATACCCTTGGGCCACCGCGCATGCGCAGAATGCCGATAGTTCAACCCCACACCCAGTCCATCAGATGTCCCTTCATGAATGCTTCACTTTGATACCTCACACGACCCCATCGGCCCACTAGGGGCCCCCATAGCTCCAACACGGCTATTTTCATACCCTTGGGCGACCGCGCATGCGCAGAATGCCGCTATTTCAACCCCACGCCCAGCCCATCACATGCCCCTTCACGAATGCTTCACATGGATACCTCATATGACCCCATTGGACCATTAGTAACTCCCCTAGCTCCAAAATGTCTATTTCCATACCCTTGGGCCACCGCGCATGCGCAGAATGCCGATAGTTCAACCCCAAACCCAGCCCATCAGATGCCCCTTCACGAATGCTTCACTTTGATACCTCACTCGACCCCTTCGGACCACTAGTAACTCCCCTAGCTCCAAAATGTATATTTCCATACCCTTGGGCCACCGCGTATGCGCAGAATGCCGATATTTCAACCCCACACCCAGCCCATCAGATGCCCCTTCACGAACCACAACCCATAGTAAAATCCACAAGACCAAAATGACCACCCCTATACATCATACAGGCATTCCCCATAAAGACGCAAATGTTCGAATCAGGGGAGATGACCCGGCATTTGTCCTACAGAGGGTTCGCCCAGTCAGAAGTTATCTTCCTTGCCTGCAGAGGGCAGCGCGATCGATGTCGTGATGTCAAAAGGGAATCCCCATAGCAAGCGCCGCCATTTTGTTTGTTTATTTTTTGCGGAGACATATCGGACAATAAACGCTCAACCCTGGGGTGGCACTGATGCTAGACTCGTCATAATAAGATCGTACAACACCTATAGGGTATCTTTATTATTATTATATGTCTTAGAGGGTTTTTTGAGGGTAAAAAACACAGCCATTTTAAAAGATGGCCGCCTAAAAACACAGCCATTTTCCAACATGGCCGCCTAAAAACACGCCCCCCCTTTTCCAACATGGCCGCCTAAAAATACATATACAAAAATACATTATATATACTACTTGTACTATACGAGAAAATGACCGGATTAACATAAAAGATGAAAACAAAACGTCTTTCTTTGTCTGACAGCTTTTTAAATCCCGCATTTAAATATTTACTTTTGCGAAAAAAAAACGTCCGAGATTTCAACCGATGATCGTACTGAGACGAAGTTTTTTTTGCCAGCTTGGTTAATCCAGATTTCATTATATTCAGGTGGTTTATGGCTTGGGCTTCCCTTTGAAATAATTCATAGTTCATCATTTCCCTTAGCACTGCCCTGTTTTAACTTTTCACTGAACATGGAAACGATCCGCTTTCACGCAATATTTTGGCAAATGGTTCAAAAATTCCATACCCCTTACACACAGGGAATTTGTATCAACTGGATTGCATATACATACCCATCTCACACCACATATGTACATGTGCTGTGAGATGAGTATGTATATGCAATCCAATTGATACAAATTCGCTATGCCCTTACAGTTCATATCCTGAAATTATTCCTGTGAAGATAATCTCCCCGTATGCCTTGTCATTAAACGGAGGGTCGTATAGCTTTGCATGGAAATTTGAGTTAACTATCCCTCTTAAGTAAATATAATCACCGCCAAATCCGTTTCACTTTCCCGGTAAATTAGTGATAAAAAATAAACAATTAATTTGAATGAGCCACGTATATATCCCAAAGAAATGGTGATCCTTTGCTAGATTTCATCATGTTATACATCACTGCAAATTTGAAAAAAAATATGTATTTCTATAAAGTATGTCAAAACGCGAAATAAAAATAAAACATAAAATAAAACATATTATGAGAATTAAACTTAAATATTTGATACTTATACGGATCCCTAGCCTGCCTGTTATGTATGGGGACTTCCATACGTCTGGTGAGGTATGGGTTGTACATATCTGCATGGCTGGGTAGTGAATGTAAATAAAATCCTTACCTAACATGGACTATGCCAGATACATGAACACGTTTAAGACCTACCTAACACATGACAGGTATCTGATGTATGAAAAACACTCAAAAACAGTCACGGTTTATACTAGAAAAACATTCATTCAAACACTCATACTTGTCCGATGACATTTCAATATTACAATCTGACTGACCCCATTGTTTTTTGCCAAACCGCCCACCCAAGACACACACATTTACGCACCCAACAGCCATTTCTAATGCTCTTACTCTAATGTTCTCAAAGCACACACTTATTCAATAACACTGCAAGACATTTAATTGACATTCTGACATCACACATTCACACTCCGCTCATATCATATACATACAACTCACAAGTAGTAACAGTAAAAATAAAGTCTTCTTGCTCCTCCCCCACCCCCACCTCCATCAAACACACATGCTACCTTGAAAATGTGCACGGCAAGGCATTTGAAAGAAAAAAATTATGTCTCTGAAATGTAATTCTTAAGCGAAAACTCGATCTGCTGGAGACCAGAGTCCCGGTCCAATATAAATTAGATAAAATAACCACAGATATGCTCATAAAGTCGGATGAGGGAACAGTGGCAGAAAACTTTGGTGGCTTCCGTTGTGTTTTCGTCTTTGATAGTTTGGTTCTGCTCCTGCTCGCTTCTACACATTTCTGTGATACCTTTCGTCTCAGTTCCGGACTGGTGGGTCAAACACGAACAAGAGAAAGCAGACAGATACATTTACATACACGTACGACTGTTTTGCTTTTTAAAATTTACAGTGGAAATTATCTCGGATTTGAAAATCATCTGGAGATGGCCCTCTCCTACTACACTGGGAATTAATTGAGCTTATCAGATTCTAGTCAACAGTGCAGTATTATACAGTCAAGTTGTTATGTACAGTTTTTATTGGAACATCACACAATTCTTCTGATTCGGACTGCTTATAATTTATTGACATCCACCAATATGTCCAGCTCATACACCATGTACACTATCAGTTCTGATCATGTCTGCGCTTCAAAACTTGAAAACCATATTCCATAAAAAGTATGACAAAAACCATAACCGAACATTCACAATTTCTTTCAACAACAGGTTTGTGTGTCCAGCTTGGGGATGGAAGAGTGGTATAGACCTCTTCTTTACTGTTCTCAGTCTATGCTGACCTCTCAGCCAGAGCCCAGCTGTACAATATGATCCAGTTTAATGGAACGAATGGCTGTCTATATTGTTTGCAGCCTGGGAAACATTTGCGTACAGCCAATAATGGTAACATCCATGTGTTCCGATATCAAGAAACTCCGTTTACCACGTGCACATAGTGACATTGAAAGGGATGGAAAACTTGCTATACAGACCAGGAAAACAGTAAGATATGCACATATATTTTTCTTTATGCCAAAAACAGGAGCTGATCAGAGCTATGCCAGTCCTTAATTACCTCCCTTGTCCAAAGCTATTTGAGTATTCTAACCTGTCCAATGGGAGACTAGTGCAATAGACACACCGAGTCAGAAAGGCGGGTAGTTAATGAAATTACAATTGGTAAATCCACGCTCAATTTATTTTTAGGGTAAGGAACGAACCAGATAAATCAGCTAGCAATAGAAGCATATAGAGTTATTAGTCCTCCTCAATTCATGTTCGGCTTTGGTGGTTGTTATTTCTACATAAAAATTATCATCTGTGTTCCTGTTTTAAATAGGTGAATGGAATCAAGGGCAAGACCATTTTGTCTGAAGTTCCAGATTTCAACTTGGTAGAGGGATGCAGTTTAGACTATATACATCGAATCCTTTTGGGGTTAACACGAATTCTTGTGACTTTGTGAATACTGAGCAGTCACCATCGCATGCTGTGGTATTGTGGTGGGAGAAAGAGAGAAATTGACAGCCGTCTATTGTCCATTAAACCCCCATTTTTCATTTCAAGAACATCAAGATCGCTTGATACATTGAAGCATTGTAAAGGTAAAATCTGTAAAAATCTGCAGATTAATATAGGATATATGATCAAATAGGATATATATGCCATCAAAGGCTCTGACAACCATAAGCTATATGGTGATGTGGGTAAATTAACATATGATTGCGAAAAAGCTGATGATATGTGACAAAGGTCTCGGGAATATGAACTTCTGAGAATCACATATAAACATGTACCTGGTCGGGGGTATAGGTCAAAATTATGTCTTGATGCAATAGTATGTGAACAGTGGAAATGTGAAGGACCTAATTTTCTTGAACTGCTTCTGTTTTCAAATTTCAGCTTCCGAGTACCTAAGTTTTTTGCTTTTCTACATGGTGCCTTGTCTGCTGGACATACTGCCTGATATTTACATTGAGCATGCATATTTACTATCAACGGCTGTTCTTTTGCTGACCAATGATAATATTACCCCCTACAACAGAAGAGAAGCGCATGAATGTTTGGATGAGTTTGTTCTTTCATTTGAGGAACTTTGCGGTAGGAATCCAGTTTAGTTTTAGGTTAGAGCATACCGAGACGCAACTTTTCACCATTAACAGTTCCATCAACAGTTCCATCAAATGACGGCACTATACTGTACAAATTAGTCACTTTGTAATGATACTAAATTACTCAGAATATAAGACTGTACTCGAAGTGATAACTGTGTGTAAAAACACAATTGAATCTGGTGAACTATTTCTTCACATTCAGACTGCCTGGAGCAACATAAGCTGTCTACGTTGTTTCTGATATAATCCACTGATATGATCACTAGTATGAAACAGGAACAATACAGTGATTGCTAGTGATAGGAAACACGGATCTTTATTGCTCGGAAGTCACGTCTCTTAGAGCCCGACACGACGCGACCGCTTTACATGTGTGGAAGCTGGGTATTCTTTCAGACAACTCTCTCTACAAGAGAGTGTAGAACCGGTATCGCACCGGTGTGTATGCCGATCATACTAGCAAGCAGTGGCGTGGCAGACATTATAATGTCGATTAATACGACAAAATAATAACTAAGAGGGAAAACTCGACGTACAGAGATCAAACGGTCTATTAAAACTTCAATAGTAAATATACCAATTGTATCTATATCTATTAAATTAAGAATGATTCCCATGACTGTAGATTTGATCAACAGGCTGATATTGTGTTTTGTTGGTTGCCTAGTCACGTTGGCATCAAAGGTAATACTGAGGCTGATAGGATGGCTAAGGCAGCCCTAGATGACGAGGTTGATCCTGTTGTTATCTCATATAGCGATTTCAAACCATCTATCTGTGCTTATGTGAGACGGCTGTTTCAATCTTCATGGGATGCTGTGAATAATAACAAACTTCATGAGTTCAAAAAACTGTAGGCTATACTCATCTGAACAGTCAGAAACGTTTCGATCAAACCATGATCAGGCGATGTAGAATCGGCCATACGCGATCAACTCACGAACATTTACTAAAAACAGAGCCAGTCCCAATGTGTATTCCATGCCATGAAGATCTCACGGTGAAACATATCGAATGCATAGATTTTTTTAGATCTTTTTAGTCGGGTGAGGGAGGATTGCTTCTTGGGTTATTTGAGAGAAATCGGTTTGTTACATAAGTTTTAATGTGTGTATGTTTTAACGCTTTGGGTTACTAAGTTATTGGCTTGAGTACTTAGAATTTTGTTTGATCGTCGCTATATAACTGAATATTGTTGAACGCGACATTAAACCTTAATTCTCTCTCTCTCCTACGAATGATTCCTGGAAATAGAAATGGTTTCCTAATGTGTTCCAAATAAATTCTGTAACAGTGCCTGCCATCTTCAGATCTGACAAAGGAGAGGGCGGCTCTTTCAGTGATGTCGACGATACGATGGCGTATCAGTGAGAACATCACACGAACAGTTATTGGGCTTTCCATAGAATCCAGTCTTCAGTGCCTTTCATGTCTTCTACCATGGATTCCGTTAAGTTGTACAATCTGAATATGCTCTACTTTTGATGGATGTTAAACATGTTGCACACGAACTTGGTTTGCTGGTGGAACGTGCGCTTATTGCAGATATGGGTTCTAACATCAACCATATATTATCGGCGCCGCTAGGACTTCTGATTCGATTGAATTGACCGCGTCTTTTCTTCCATTCAGTCTCCAGGTTATCCTTGGATGTGTCTTGCTTCAATCTCGGAGATTTGGTGGTGCTGGTAGTAGCACTGTTATTATTTTTCTCCAATGAGGCAAAAGACGGAATCTCGGTATCAACGGACGAAAAATGATCGTATTCTACAGCCCTGTATCCACAAACGTATTACTGCTTTCGTTACAATCCATTTGTTGCCAGTACCGTGTTCCTATTAACATGTGATCGCCCCACACTGCAGATAATTCACTTCGTGTGACCCACAAGAAATTTTGTGGAAGAAAAATGTATTCCAATCTGTAAAATCGACTGAGTTATCATCGAAGCAAAACCACTTCCGATTCCTTTCTTTAGCACCAATCCAGAAAACCCCGAACCCCGTCTCATGATGAAAGAATTGATTAGGACCTTCGTTAGTAATTTTGACCAGTTGACCGCCATTCTCCTGACAATCTTCAGTCTTTTGCTCAACCGCGTAGAATACAACTGGAGCGATATGCAAGAGGTGGTAAAAAATAACGAAGTCTGGCGACTAAAAGCAACCATATGACTCGGTGAATTCTCGGATGTAGCCTTAGTATCTCAGCCGCGCTTTTAGTGCTGATGGTTATGTGGAGACAATGAAGTATCCACACGACTCCTAGCACCGGCTTTAGCGGGATTAGATACGCTAGCTCGCGATACAAAACACATATCCCTTTAAAGCGCGACATTATGCTCTCTCCCGATTATGAACGAGCGGCCGGGTCCCTGTTTTTGGAAATAAAATGCACCCCTCGTACACAGAGGCAAGCTATATATCATTTGAAAGCTTAGACTCTTTTCTTTCAGATGGGATAGGATGTGGTGGTGAAAAGTATTGCCGTATGCTGGAAAAATTAGGAAATACAAGAACCATAGGATTGCTTCTTTCTACTTTTAAAATGGGGGCATACGTATACTATATATTCACTCGTACCAGGCATATGGCAAAACGGTTAATGTCAATTGATTGCGCAGGGGTTTTTCAATGGTCTAATATCAAAGTATTATGACGTCATTGACCTGTGACTTCACTTCTTCAAAATACAATTAAATTGCGTCGAACGCACTGAAACTATGTCAAAAGTTTTTTTGTGGATGAAATACTTCGTTGTTAAATAGTCAAAATGGTTCTTATGTCGAATTTAGTCATCGGTCAAATACTTCGGCAAAGATTTGGTGCGATTTCCTTTTAAATCGTCAATATAACGAGCGTCATTCACTATAGGATATTAGGTAAAAAACAAACACTAACTACTGCATTAGAGGACGGGTTTCTCTGATGTCAGCCACCAAAAATAATCTAGTCCGTGATTTAGACATTCAGAGTCGTAGATGTATATTGTTTTGTCAAACGTACAAATCAGTTTAAAATTGTAATGGGGGATCGTTTCACAAATATCTACAAATCATACGGGAAGACGCAGAGTGGCACAGAGTTACACAATTGACGAAAGAGCGCTGTGAGCATCAGCTTTTACATCAATTATTTATCTAATTTTCTGACAGCATTAAATAGATCACTGCAATACAAAAACATGTCTACAAACATACCCACTCTCCTGGTATGTTCCGATCCCACAACAGCCTGAGTATAGGAGTTTTATTATAATATCACAATAAGTACTCATGTACCTCACAGCATGCAGTTGTTTCAGATATTTTTGGGAGTATAAATTATGTTTATTCCTGGAATATCTGTCATCAGGGGCCAAGCCTATAAATAATAAATACAATACGACAGCCCCGAGATAGAACTCTTCAATATACTAATAATACTTATTTATTTCAGACACAGATGCTCTATAGAATGAACAAATAAATAATAAGATGGCAACCAAAAGACAAATTACTAGCGCGTTACATAGATTTGGCGAGACCAATGACAAACTAAATGCGACGTCTGAGACAAATCGGAAAGCCGCAAAGTTGTAAGTCAGAATTTGTCTGTCGACATAAGTCTATTCCGTAGAGAATTACGCGGCGTCGAATACCCTCATTAAAGCTGGGTACAGAGTTAATATCAAACATGTAAGTAGCACTACAATTGCGCGGGGAGTGCTTTATAACCAGGGAAATACATTGTTGTATGTGACACGCAGTTTTTCCCCAGTTACATGACGAGTGCGAAGACCACAGATGGCTGCAACAGATACTTGTACAGTCCGACGAGAAAAGTTGCTTCTTCGAATCTTGAGAACACATATGGAACTTTCGAGCCAAAATGTTGGCACGAATGCATAATTTTCTAGTTTGCGCAGACATATCATAACTGTCAGTGAGATTGCTGGAGATAAAATGATCAAGATATTTGGCGTTGTCAACGTAATTCAGCTGTGAGTCAGTCAGTTTAACAGAGTGTGTTCTCAGGTCATTTAACTTTTTTGGACGAAAACACATGCATAAAAATGTCTTATTGTTGAAGACAATATTATTGTCAGTCGCAAAAATATCACATATATCAAGTGGATTCTAATGGCTCTTGCCAGAGGGACCAAGGCGTCATTATTGTTGTCTCTCTTCTGTACTGGAGGTCCGTCGTTAACTGGAGCTGGGAATTCGCATAGGCACGGCTGATGAAGAGTATTCGTACTACTTTAATATCAGATGTTACAGTCCGGATCTCAGCGGTATTATTCTGATGTGTGTCTCGCATCAGCGCTGAATACTCATGAAATTCCAGAAGGGAAAATTCTCTCCTGACACCTTTGATAAAAAAAAACAACCCCGCAGTAATAATACTGTACAAAACATGCACATTATCGACCTTGGAAACTGTGGAATACAAGCTTCTAGTCATTCAATATTCAGCCGTCATCCATCAAAGAATTTGCGCATCCATAATCCAATGGCCTAATTCATATAATAACATTGGCGCTAAATCATGCCAAAATCGTTACACGAAAGACATACGAACAAGATCATGTGAGCATATGGCCACCTGTAGGAGGATTCCGTATTCAGGGTTGAAACACGCCAGTAACGTGGCTATGTTAATGTGTCAAAACAGAAAATCTCGAACTGAGATTGGCAATTTTCAATACTTTGGTAACCACGGAAGACAGCGCTGAATACTCATGAAATGTGTCAAATCAGATGAATCTCGGATTTAGTTCGGTATTTTTCTATACACACAGAACTCCAGAAGAGAGATGTCTCTACTGACACCTGACACGCAGTAATAGTACTGTACAAAACATGCACATTATCGACCTCGGAAACTGTGGAATACAAGCGTCTAGTCCGTCATTCAATATTCAGCCGTCGTCCATTAAAGAATTTCCGCATCCATAATCCAATGGCCTAATTCATATAATAACATTGGCTCTAAATTAAAAGGATAAATCATAATATACGTAAAACTAAGCTGATTTCCTGCAAGACAGAAGCGGTCAACAGTTTTCAATGATGCCAGCAAGACATCATGATGTTCCAAAAATATTAAATCCGTATCACTGATCAGTATTCTAAATCCATATGATATACGTTGTAAAGTCGTTATCTAGAGTATGATGTATCTCAGTCACGCTTTGATTGTGCCTGTTCATATGAAAACTATGAGGATCTTGAAATACATAGGTTCATACGGCCCCTAGCCCAGGGTTAAGCGGAACTAGACACAAGTTATGAAACCTATCGCCATAGATCTTGCACGGTACGCTCGTATTTTGCTATCAGCGTGCGATATGTATCGTCAAATTTGAGAAAATTCGAGTGGAGGCGCTTGAAGATATAGCCCTCTTTCACATGTTCATTGAAGACTCTAAGACATTAGAGATCAAATCTCGAATTGAGATTGATATATTTCAATACCTACAGAACTCCAGAAGCGAGAAATAGTAATAATTCTGTACAGAACTTGGACCTTATCGATTTCGGAAACTACAGACGACATTATAAGAAACAGCGCTATTAAACAGCGCTACAGGAGAAACATCACTAGGAGCGATAACTCTGGCCTGACACCATCAACAAACCGTAATAATACTGTATAGCAGCACATATGTGCGAAGCACAGAAACAGCGAGATCATAATATTGGAGATTATATATCATTAATATTAACTGTATTGATGATTAGGCTTGACCCTTGTTGAGAGTTATGCTTGGGATATAGAGAAGATACACTCCCCAAAATATCCGAAACGACTGCTTTTGAGGTACATGAATACATATCGTGCTGTCCTATACTCAGGCTGTTGTAGTGTCAGATCATATCTGGATAGTGGGTATGTTTGTGGTCATTTTCCTGCGTGATATTGAAGGAGGTTTCCAAGAACATACTGTTGATGTGACAATTTAATGTTAATTTTAGATGACCCCCTAAATAGTTTTGAAATTTTCAAGAGACTGAAAATCTGTGACCTGTAAAGAGTAATTTCTGGAGAACACTGTATCCACAAATCTTATTAAAAGTGGTAGATTACCAAGAACATATACTGTGGGAAAACATGTAAATTGCAATAGTAATTATGAGATTACCCCCCCCCCCCACCCACAACGATAATCAAGATAACCTGTGATATTGCTTTAAAGTTAACAAGAGGTAAATGAAATCATTGAAATATACATATAAAGTCATACAACTTTGTTATCAAGTATTGCTAAGTCAGATGTTTGACAATGTTAGATAAACGCTTAGTAGATACTTCCTGTTCACATATTCTATTCTCTATGGCCGTGAGACCTGTAATTGTCATGCAATGATACACAGTACCGGTGGCAATAATTTGACACAATTATGTGAATTTCATTACATTGAATAACTTAGTAAAAACACCCTAATTGTGTATTTAGAAAATAGTTATTGGGAATTTGGAGAGGACCCCCGAGTGACGTCATGATTCAAAATAGCTTAACAAAACTGTTATCAACCGATTCCATGTTTAATGGAGAGAAACTTGCTACCTCACTACTGTGCATTGGTGTAAAATGAGTAAAGTTATTAACACTGAAGCAAACCCACTCCCTCTCTTTTTTCCTGACGCTAAGACTCGATATTGGTTCGTTTGAATGGATTTTTTACCTTACGGCAATATATTTCAAGACCACATCCGGTCTAAAAAGTACATTAAATAAGCTTTCAAATGACATAGGATGTGGCTGTGTGTACGGAGGGTGCATTTTACTTCTAAAATAAGGCGTTTTTTGCAAATCGCCGCTCGTCTATTATCCTGTAAGTCCATTCGGGGCATTTGTATGACATTTCGCCCTGTTATTGTGCACCTCTTACTGAGCTGATCTTGAATGAGAGAAAGATTATTGTGGCGAACATTATTTACTTGGGGGACCCGTTTTAATAGCTAGACTTCCCGAGTTACACGTTAACCTCGATGATGCTTCCGAGACACAGGAGGAATATCCAAACGACGAGAAGTACTCTGTAGTCACATGGAAGTGTCGATACATAATTTATTTCTCCCTGTACGATCAATCGACAGGCCTTCCTCCTACTAAGACACGATGTATCATGCTGATAATTTGACAAGATGTAAAATAATCGCATTGGTGAAATTTCAGATGCATGTAGTTTCAGGGGCATGTCCCGTGAATTAATTATAGGCCTAATCATGATGGCAAAGTAACGTTCTTCTGTGTCAACGAAGATTCGCAGATCGATACCTGGTGAAACGAGAAACCAAGCAGTTCATCGAAACAACATAGAGGTAGAACAACTGAAGATGAAATTTTGCCGATTATGTGAACAGGCTGCCAAATAATTCAACATGATCGACAATGCAGAAATTACTATATGACAGCTGATAAGATAGAACTGATAATCCATTCATTCACGAAAACATACAGGAAATGGGGTTATCGGAACCGTATGTGGAGGAAGAGATGTCCAAAATAATCTTGAAGAAAAAACAGCACTGGCTTCAGAATATTCCATGATCGATTTGTCAGTTCGAGAAAGGGTGATGTACAACGAGCGCGCAGCAGTCAGTAGTCCCAAGCTACAACATGCAATACAAAATGGAGACGTTATAATCATGTGAATGAGGATGGTATGCTGAAATAAGCATATCATGTTCAACACTGCGCAACCGTTGTTGATTTCGAAACACCGTGTCACGATCGACTATTTGACCTCGGCTTGTTGGTCGACTCAATCGCATAATTTGGAAGAGTAACGTTCTCGGTTATCTTACGTACCTTTTCAAAAGATACTAAATTTATTTCAGTCAATTACCAAATCACATTCACTAATTTCTATCACCAACTGGCCGACAAATACATATCAGGCCGACGTATATACACATCAATCTTTGCTTCGGGAAGTATGCTGGCGCGCGCAATAAGAGGGACAGCTCTTTGTCCCACAGATGTCGCCGTGGAACATTAGTCATGTTTAACGCTCTGCTGGGACATTTATTCAACGGTAAGGCAAGATATAACTACATCATCACTGAACATCACGGTTTGTAGAATGACACGTGACAGGCTGTCAACCAATGAAAACACTGCGAATTTGCATGAGGTATAATAAAAATAAATTGTCATTTTAATAGATGTACATCTATGTCTAGATTCATGCATAACAATCGATATTATTAAGTCATGAGACTTCGCGTCGAGATTAATATACCTTCCAGGCTTCACGAGTTCACGTTACAGGTAGAAGTCATAACAGTAATAAAATGCCAGGACGCATCACATGCTGTTCAATGATGGCTTGAATAGCCTTGGTAACTCAAAATATCTTACTCTATAGAAATGTGCTTTTGGAACTTGACGTTAGCCTAAGGCGAGAGTGATCTTGATAAGCCGTTAGTTGGTGCACCTGTTTTAAAAGTATCGTTAAATGCGTACATGCATTTAATGTTTGTGAATTGGCATAACAGAAAAAAGATCACATTCCCTCATGAATTAATTCGAGGATGTGTTTAAAGTGCCTTATTCTTTATCTGCAAATGATCGCATGTCAGAGAATTGTCGAAACACAAAAGGTAACCAACAACCATCTTGATAATACCTGATGTATTTGGTAAACATTGATAGGGTAAGAAAAGCTAAATCAAATTACAGAAGAAATGTCAAGTTTCGACTTGCTGGTGAAACTCTAGAGTGCCGACCAACTAAAACCGGTGTTTCTGTTCAGATTTGTTTCATTAACTAACCGTGTCCCATATGGTGCCTGTGTGAAAAACCCGTCCATTACATTTTTATATTTACTGCTCATCTAGTCACCATGAAGTAAAAACAAATATGTACATTACCATAGCTATGAGGCACACTTTTAGCTAAACGAAGACAAGAGGGTGTGAAAAGTGCCCACAGGAGGGGTCAGTATATTTAAAGACAGGGATATGTGGCATTCTCTTGCTAACAACGCATACATTTTACACGTTAGCAGGCGTCAGATCCGACACAGAGTAGTCAGCCATCGTCCAAAAAAGAATTTCCGCGTCAACAATCGAAATACCTGTCCGAACACACAGTTAAAAGTGGGGGGTTAATTTACTTGTGTACACAATTTATCACTTGTCCAAGAATTTATCAGCGCACAGTCTGTCCGCACATAAACAAAGTGCATGTACTAATACTAATACAATGAGCATTTATGTGGACATCCAGCAGGCATGGGGTACACCTTTCATATTATTTCGTTGAAGGCTCATATCAACAATAATATAAAGTTAAACCAAACAAGTCATCACACGCTAGCATAGGGCGTTACCATACCCTCGATGATCAGAACGATTCATCCGATTATTATGTTGTTTGGGGCCTACTTCTTATTAAACATGCACTGCACCCTTATTATTTCTTAAACTTTTAAGTAGACCCTAAACGATAAATTACAGCTAACCGGTTTCCGCTTTCCGCTTCTCAGCTGTGTATGTCCGGTACATCAAACAGCACGTGATAATACATATCTGTAAATCTGTGTGGTTGAATGGCTGGTTTGAATAAATCGATCCATCTGTCAACCTATGGCCTGCCCGCCCCTCCCCCCCCCCCTACCCTTCAGTTTCGAGAGCTTCATGAGCTCCAAAAAAAGTGTAGAATATACTCATCTTAGCAGCCAGAACCCTTCGATCAAGCCATGATCAGGCGATGTAAAATCGTCCATACACGATTAACTCGCAAACATTTACCAAAAAAGAAACCAGCCCAAGGCGTATTCCATACCACGAAGGTTTCACAGTGAAACATATTCTGATCGACTGTATAGATTTTAAGATTGTAAGAGATTCTTTTATAAAGCAGCTAGTTTAGAAGATCATTTAGTCGGCCAAAAGAAGACTGTATTTTAGGTTGTTTAAGAGAAATCGGTTTGTTGTGTAAATTTTAATGTATTTACATGGTTTTGGGGGTGTTGTGTTGATTACTTCTGGATTGCTGGGTTATAATTAACTTGTTTTTGTTGGAATAGTAAGAATTTTGTTTGATCGTCGCTATTTAGCTGACTTGCTGAACGCAGCGTTAAACCTTAATTCTCTCTCTCCATGCACCATGTAAGCGCCCTGTCTGTGTCTTGTGCGCTGTCCACAGTGTTTTATAGGGTGGATGGAGGGTGCCTGGTTCCATGCTGCTTCAAACATGTCTTCTTTGAAGTAGCAGGAACGCAACTTTGCTGGGCGGTGCTTAGTTGGTTCGTCGCCATATAGCTGAAATATTGTAGAAAGCGACGTTAAAGTCCATTCACTCACTCACACTCTCTCTCTCCCCCTCTCACGCACACACACTCCAGTTTCGAGAGTAAATGCTGACTGCATTCGGCAATATTCGTATGATTCGATGCCCAATGGATCTTAGTTCCCAATAACTCGGAATGTTGAGAGAGAGAGGATTACGGTTTAACGTCGTGTTCAGCAATATTTCAGCTATCTAGCAGATTATTCAAGTATTCAAGTTACATGTAATAACTCAGTAATCCAACACATTAAAACATACACACATTAAAACTTATGCAACAAACCGATTTCTCTCAAATAACCGAATATACAGTCTTCTTTCACCCGACTAAAACGATCTTCGAAAGTAGTTGCTCGATAAAAAGAATCTCTTACAATCATAAAATCTATACAGTCGATAAGAAAATGCCTCACTGTGAGATCTTCGTGGCATGGAATATACCTTGGGACTGGCTCTTTTCTTGTCAATGTTTGCGAGTTAATCGTGTATGGCCGATTCTACATCGCCTGATCATCGCTTGATCGAAACGTTTCTGGCTGTTCAGATGAGTATAGCCTACAGTTTTTTTTTACTCGTGAAGTTTGTTATTATTCACAGCATCTCATAAAGATTGAAACCGCTTTCTCACATAAGTACAGATAGAGGGTCTGAAATCGATATATGGGATTCCAACATGATCAACATCATTATCTAGGCTGCTTTAGACATCAGCCTCAGTATTACATTTGATGCCAACGTGACTAGGCAGCCAACAAAACAATCTGTTGATCAAATCTACAGTCATATAATTGTAGAATATTCAAGATGGTGGGGTGAGTTGAAGTTCCACTCAGAATGTTGAATATATGTATGCGAACACCACAACTTGGTGGATTTCCAGTTAGTAAACATTCCCTTTTGATGGCCCTGATTCTCTCATGGTATAGTCATTCAATTTTGTAAAACTGCTACATTACAGAGATTTAAATTATTAAACAAAAATCTTTTTCGAACAATTAGGCTCGTTTTAACGGCAATTAAAAGCAAAACCAGTTACGTACGGACGAAATTTTATTCGAAAATATTAGACAGCACCTTCGCGTTTTTTGTCACATATTTTATATTTATAATACATGGTTGTTGATGCAAACACCGTACTAAAACAAAATTCTTCGCGAAGTTTGATGAAAAAAATAACGTGTGTTCACGTAATGTTTATGTTTTCATTTCTCGCATCTAGCTAACGCGTCACGTCAATTGCTCAGCAAACAGATGTCTATTGTCAGTAAAGGCGCCAAGGCGCTTATATTAAACTGATAAATGGGAGGAATGGCAGGGTTCTGAATGATTCATGTTAACCTCAATTAAATCTGCATCAGGGAATGGTCCATGTTATTATTCAAGTGCAATAAATAATAGATCATGGTGAGCGATTAATTTGCCAGGGACAGATTTTCGATCTTTCTTTGGGACGTGGAATCCTATAATTTGGAAGTACTGAGGATGTATCTGTTATTGGACAATTAACCGTCAATTCAGTGCAATTGCTTGTAATTAAGGGTAAACCCGAATACGAAAGCTGTAGTAACAAAATTACTCAAATTACCCAGTGACATGCTGTTAATCCAACATCCAATTTTTCTGAATATAGTTTTTCCTCAGTATTCCCAATACATGTTTTGAAGCTTGTTTGGACACTTTGTCTCTCCTGATCATTTCAGCCTTTCTCGTCTCTCCCCTTCTTGCCTTCTCCCTCTCTCTACCAGAATGCAACCCCAGCCACCGTAAGCTTGTCATAGGGGATGACTAATATGGGGTTGTCGTGATGTGACTGGAATATTGTTGAACGCGTGTTAAATCTTAAATCGCTCACTCACTCACCCTTGTTAACATCAAAACTCGTTTCTAGATCGCCTTATTTCTTTCCATTATTCAAGAAAAAGAACACTGAGCTCGAATCTGCTGTCGGAATGTAACGATGTAGAAAGTCAAATATGCTATTTCGTATTTTTTCTTATTGTACAGGTAAGTTCATTTCCATCGACACTCTTCACAAAGCAAATATCTACTATCTGCTGAGCTCGTGACCAAACTCAGTCAGTGTGATCAGTGCCACCCTAAGTTATTCATTAAGTCTGAGCAACAGCCCAAGGGATGGATTTCGGGATGAATTATATTTATCAAAAAACTAGCTTCTAGTTCATGTAAAACCCAACAGTATTGTGTTATAACCGCAGGTTAGGATTACCGATGATGGGCGACCCTGGTATCTTATTCCATCACAGTTAACGTGGTAACTTCCGCTGTCTTCAGGGCACAGCATTAAAGCTTTGGCACAGTCCCATCATTTAAGTGAAGGTTACCTGTGATGCTCGTACATTACGGCGTATTTACCTAGTATGTGTCATAATATATATCTCAGTGGCGGTACGGAATCCATTTCGTGCATGGTTTAGCCAATTTCATGAGTTCAATACCAATATCGCTCTCAAAATTCCCTGCTGATTTATCCCACACGTAGTGCAACGATGACGACTTCTCCTGTGCCCAGAGGAAAATATATTTGTTTTATCGGAGTAATATGGAAAGTGAAAAACTTTATATATATATTCTAACATGCTCCACGTTATAGCCGTGCGCTGATTGGTGCAGATCTCAAACATACGAAGATTATCACACGATAATCTTCATTTGTTTGTTGTGATCTGTTACATTCACGTGCCGAACTGGTCACGTCTCATTCTTGTGACGCAGTGCGACAAAGCTGAGCGACGATTGGTTCATTCACTGCGCAGTGGGCGAAGTTCACACAGCTGCAGCTCGTGAACGGAAAGCACGCGCGAGCATGGCCTGCAAACCAGTCATGAAATTCTCGCATCAAAACGGGACAAATTTGCAGCAAAGTTGTCATTCCGCTTATGAAATGAGGAAATATTTATCATTGTGCATTTTAGAATGGAGTTCCTTAGGCACCGTCTCCAATTATCGTTCGCGAATGAATCGTTTATTTCGTCAAATTTTCTCGAAGTCGCGATTTTCCAAGGCGCGAGGGAATGGTTTTTTTTCTTCAAAATAAACGATTCATTCGCGATCGCTGTTCGAATGGGTTTTTTTCTGTTGGCAATCGTTTTTCAATCGAGAAAATCCTCGCGAATAAAAAGCGATATCGCGATTCAATCGCTTTTTAATCGAGAAAATATAAACGATTGAAAAAAAACGATTGAGGATTATAGCCGAAAGTAGTACGCCATTGGTTCAGCCTGACTGACCCGCATACACGTTCGAGTTTCTAACACTTCAGTCAGACTATATAAAGTTCGATCATTTTTTCTTCTTCCTTTTCCATTCTTTGCCTAGTGTAAAACTATAGCGTGTTTCTGTACAGTTGGCGGTTATATAGATACGATGGGGATATTGAAAGAAATTGAAAAAAATATCTATATATATACATAGGAATAATGGTTATGCATATAATTATAACTTCATATTTACATATATTTTGTATGGGACACAGACCCGGATATGGTCAGATTGGGTCATTTGCACTTGCAATTTCGTCTATTATTTTGGGTATTTCTGTGTTTTAAAGCTGCTATTATTCCAGATTTCTTGTGTAGTATTTTTCGTGAACGTTTTTGGCATCTGTGTGGGCTGAATTTTTGAGTTGATTCGTCAGATTTTCGCTGTACGCGTGGTTTTTTGTCCTACGATCACCATTTTCCTTGTGTAGATAGATGGCGCTGTATTGAATATAGCATTGTCATACGGAGTTTTGAGTCTTCGAAAGCACTTAATTATTAATATATAGCGCGGGCTATTTGTAAAAAATTTCACAACTGGTTAATCCAGTAAGAGATGAAATTATATACTATTCAGTTGGTTTTTGACTTGAGCTTCCCTTTGGAATCATTCATAGTTCATTTATGCGATTCAATCACCATTGTGATATGTATTTGATATAAATATGAAATCACTGCCGCGAATATTCTTATAATAAATAAAATTAACTTGATGGTGATTTTTTGAACTTATTCACATCTCAATAGTTTAAAAACTGTACCAAAACATGAATGGATACCCTTTCCTAATGTATGTTTTACTATAACAAAATATACATATTTAATTACACTATTTTTCACCTTAATTAACCTAGAAATTCTCGGCTGGAGGGCTAAGCTGTTCTGGGTTATCGCCATGCGCTCATTCACACCTCTATGAAGCCTGTGCCGTAATCATTCTGATAATGCAATCAACGACGAACTCAAATCCACTTATGACCTGTACCCGGTATTTACAAAACAAGATATTGTGACTATCATCCTGTATTGTTTATACCAAGTTGCATGAATATATGAGGAAATTATCGAAAGTATGAAGGGAATGACTGAACATTAATACATTGTCGACTCACACGATTATTGAATAAACATGTAATTTTGTCATTTACGCTTCGCCAGAGTAAATCTGAGCGCGAACGTCACAGGAAGCATGGTACAGGTATATGTATAGATATTTCCAGCATACGCCCTACTTCGGCTTGTAGGAGACTATAGATCGTGAATCATATATATTATTCGGTTATCTTGCGCATTTATACAGTATAGTATAGTAATATAGGGTTTTCCATCGACAAATCCGCAATCAACATTACATGTAGTTCCCAGTTCGCGGATAGAGCGGCGTACGACGGCAACACGGCCTATGTGTCAAATATCACTCCGCCTCACGATTCTCTCGCGCCTTGAAAAAACCCGATTCTCTCGCGATTGAAGATTCGCGATCAAGAACGGATCGCGCATGGGTAAACGATTCAAAAACGATATCGCGAGAGAATGGTTTTTTCCAGAAAAGGTTCAATCGTTTTTTCTCATTTTTTTTCTCGATATCCTCGCGACTGATCGTTTTTCAATCGAGAAAATTGAAGAAAAATCGCGACTGAAGAAAAAACGATTAATGGAAACGATCCCTTAGTGAATATTATCGTGTAATAATTTTTCGATGTTTAGTTTTAGAACTCATCAAAAAACCTCGCGGCTACGCCGCTCGGTTTTTTGATTGACGGTCTAAAACGAAACACTAACTCCTAATTCTGAAATACTCTCAAATTTCGAAGTATTTTACCACTCCACACCCCTCCCCCGTCGTTTATACCCGTAGATTAGAAATGGTGGGACACTGGCATTCCACTGATTGTACAGTCATCTGAATGTTGTTGCAGAGATGAAACTCAAGAACCAATTACCACGAGGATAGTGTCATTTGAAAGCAATCATTCTCCGTTGTTATACGGTATAGGATTGGTATCGAGAATCATCTTAGTTGTTGTTTTTTTTGTCTGCAGGAACGGAATTCTCGAACTGGCGTTAGCTCGCGATTTACTGGATACCCGCGATGTCGGACCTCTGAACATTATCTGTATATAATGTATACGACATATTGTGTTATTGAGTACTGGGGGTATATGGATCAACATTGGTTACAGAGCCGAATCTTTGTTGGGTGGCCAGGCGGCTACTGGTGTCCTAGACGATGTGTACCAATCCTTCATTTCTTAGTTATCATGATACAAATCTGCATCATTCACGAGTCCAATTTGAAGGATGATTCAATTAGAGATTACAAATTATCACCATCTAAGTGACCACCGAGGCTACTATTTATTCTGTTTGAAGGACCTGTCCGCAACAAACGTTGCTCATCAAATATTGCTGTTATTCCACAAGCCGCGACACCGAATGCACTGACGGGTCAAATGTTCAACGCGTGGTATGTAATTAGCACTTGATAACCAGATGATGATTAATAGAAAGCTCTCACATCACTACAGGGGCGGCGGAAGGAGTTAAATATTGGGGGGGCCCAACCGGGGGTGGGACCGGGAGGGGGTGTCCCGCGAATTTTTTTGAAATTTTAGCGTCCATTTAACGCATTTTAGAGCATTTCCGATGCCTATTAGGGGTGATAATTCACAGCGAGTTTTCCTATTTTTAACTCTTCCGAAACGCTAAAAAAATTATAATCAACAAGGCTGAACATCGATGCAGAGTCCAACTGATTCAACATCGTCTTGTGTGTTGCCTATTTCAGTGACAGTAGATAAATATTTCGTCTTTTCTGCATCAAATGTGTCCCGTTGCTATTTTTAACACCGGGACCCCAGCAAGAGAAGAAGCTATCGATAATACTTTTCGTTACTTAAATTCGAATCGGATGAAAAATTGTGGGTGCCATCAACTACAATGCCCGCCACCATGATTCTTTACCGGCAAGCAGGAGAGGCGGCCATCTTAATAGCTGCGGATTTCAATTTCTTACTATAATGATCATGCAATCGAGCTAGAACTCTCTTGCCGTTACATCAAAAGACATTTATTTTTAGGACATTTTTTCGATTTCAACCGCACCACGCACAGGCCAAAATGCCGCCTTATCATGTCAAATGAAAGATACAAGTCATTTAAATTCATTCAACATGTTTGACAAATTGATTAAGCGAGCTTGTCAGTAAGAGCAGGTATCAGAACAGTATTACCGTACAGAATTTAACCACATCCACACACAGGAGTCCTTGGTGAACTTTCACATCAACAGATATCGTGGATATTTATACTACTTGCACGAGATCACCAGAAGGTAGACTATAGCCTACATTAGTTCGAGAATAATTCTCAGTTTGCCGATAACGCATTCTGTAGAGTAGCAAAAGGTCGCAAGTTTGAGACCATTAGGCCTACACAGGAGAACAGGAAACGCTATACCATGGTATTGTAAATTCCAAATACCCGTGCACATGCATGCATAGGCGTTTCTGAGCGAAATTATTATGGAGACCAAGTGGTTAAGCGAAACTATTGGGGGGCCAAAGTGGTCCTTGGTCCCCCCTCTCTGAATATTGGGGGGGCCTGGCCCCCCCTGGCCCCCCCGGTTCCGCCGCCCCTGCACTACACGCCGAAGGAATAGAGAGAGAGAGAGAGAGAGAGAGAGAAAGAATTAAGGTTCAGCAATATTTCAGCCGTATAGCGACGACCATAACAAAATTATAAGTATTCCAACAGAAACAAGTTAATAGCCTAGCAATCCAGAAGTAATCAACACAACACATCAAAAGGATGTACATACATTACAATTTATACAACAAACAGATTTCTCTAATATAACCTAAAATGCAGTCTTCTCGACTAAAAAGGCTGATTGATGAAAAGAATCTCTTAAAATATATACAGTCGATCAGAATATGTTTCTCTGTGGGAACTTCGGAATACCGCTGAAGGAATATTTATACTAATCGAGTCGGTCGTTTATCCCACCAGACTGGTAGTATCTTATGATGTGGAGTTGGTGAACACGATAAAAGGCTTCGGTAGCACCTATATTAATATTGGTTTGCAACAGAGTTCATTAAAGGAGACTAGTCTCTAGTCTATGGATGCAGACCAGATAACAAATATGTTCTAGTCTTTGAAGCCGTATCAATTGCAAATGACATTTATTGTGCGGTGGAGTTAAAATTTCGGTCCTTCTTAGATGACGATTATATATATCCCCGCCCTCACACCTGGATGCTCTTGGTAAAATGATCAGTCAATTACAATTCATTTAAACTCACTCCCTCTCCCCCAAAAGTGGTAATGTACGGATCCCACAAACTTTAGCTGCATACATGTATTTATATATACAGAAATACATATTTTCTTCCCACCAATGTCGCATGAACCAGATGTAACCAGATGCAATTCAAAGTTCCGCTCCTTACAGAGCCGATTAATGGAGTAGCAGACCTTTTCATAATTACACCCTGGCGATGTGTCTGCAGACGCTCTTTCATTTCGAAAAAAGATAGCACTTGACACTTTCTTTATATCCAGAGTAAATTCGCGTTTAACTCGAAATGAATTCCCTGGATTCTACACAGATTAATATTGTGCGTTGGAACACCACAGTTGTTGCGATGCAGATAGTTTAGTTTAAACAGTATTACCTTTTAAAATGGTAAAAAGATTGGATGACATGTTCTAACAACTTAAATTAACCCTCTCCATACAGATATAAAACAACATAGCGAAGGTGGGTATGGGAGAAATGAGCATATTACACACATACATACTGTACATATATTACTTGAAAGAATAAACATATTTTTTTCTATTATGCAAATAATTATGTCACAAACATACACATTCACAAACAGAGCCATGGAGGAATTCAGGTTTTTTTTTTGCTGTATAGGGCGAGAATAAATGCTACACTTTCTTATTAAAATCTGTGTGTGTCACTGATAAAATCCTGTACGACAATGAATATTTCTTGGTTTTCCTTTTCACAGAAATTCTAAATTTCTCATATAGTGTATCCAAAGTTATTGCATTCGGTACTTTTTTGATAGATCAGCTCGAGAGGTTGTATCTTTGCTACATCGGCAGAAGTAATGAAAAGCGTCCTCAACATCCTCACTACACGAACAAGCTGGGACAGTCTACCCAATGAACACGAGAGAGATCATAGTTCAACTCACTGCATTTGTGTCTTAATTTGTGCACAAATCCTGTAAATAACTATTCCCAATTGTAAAAGTAAGATGGTGGGTTATTTTTGAACAGAGGTCTTTTTTAATCCTACTTTACGACTCATTATCTTTAACAGGCTGGTCAAGGCGATTCCACGAATCAACAGTGGAGGGGAAGAAAGAGAGAAGAAAGATACAGGTAGACTGTAGAAGCTACGAAAAATAATAAATACTTTGAAACTTCAGAATTGTCCGAACTGTCATTATTCCACATAATGAATTAAGTTCCCCAGAAACAATGTTATGTGCTAAGATGAAACGCGTTTCTGATGCCCGCCCCTACTGGTTTGACAAAGAATGTAGTAAAGTGGTTGGGAATTCGACGGAAATTTTAAATTTAATATTTGGCGACTATGAACGGCAACTATGAATGTGCGCCACCTTTAATAAATATGAAGAATGGGCGTGCATGATGTTCCCAATAATTTTGTAATGAGTTCACATGAGGATAACAGTCCAGGGTGTGCCAGGAGAATGGTACAAAATTACACTTTTATTCACGATGTGACAAGATACACTAAAACCCCTGTGGGTTTATTTATTTTATCGTTTAATGGAATCTAGAAGTCTCGCCCAGAAT
This sequence comes from Hanleya hanleyi, assembly GCA_036873755.1. Lineage (NCBI taxonomy): Eukaryota > Metazoa > Mollusca > Polyplacophora > Lepidopleurida > Hanleyidae > Hanleya > Hanleya hanleyi. Next base: position 28,652 of record JAVTVY010022106.1, read on the forward strand.
ATGCGCTCATCTACTGGGTCGTCCCGCCAAAGAAGAAACGTGATGTGTTTCCACATATTTAACAGGGATCTTGGCATCTTGCGAACTGGTATTTCCTCTAGAAGGATTGCAATTATAATGTTATCCCTTCCCGACTGGAATGCTCTCATGCTCGCCATTTGAATCTCAAATTCTCCCCAATCGCATGCGAGATATTTTTTTGTTATCACAAGAATTATCTTCCTGCTCGAATTGATTGCGTCGACAATATTTTGTTGGATGCTCTCTCCTACAGGGAAATCTCTGTGGTGAAGACACAATCGGTACGGATGTTCTCCTTCCTCTAAGGCCGTTCTGAGACGGCAGTAAGTCCATACGTAGTCTTCGTGGTTGTATGCTACAAAGGCGTCGAATGGGTAGTCTGCCAAGTCTATGAGTTCATTCTCAGGGGTTTTTCTACATTTTGTCATGAACCAGTATTTAATATTCCACCGCAATCTATAATACGTGATGCTAGCAACTATTCCAACTGCCACAACACACCCAACGGATATGGCAAAGGTTAACCAGAACCGACTTACACAGCCGACGACAAAGTTCTTGAAGTCGTCTTTCAGATCCAAAAATGAAATTTGTGTACCATTTTCAAAGTAACAGGTAGAGGTGTTAACAATGCTAGATGTAAAATCCCTTTCCAGTAGCCATTGCACGAAATCAATTGTTTTACAAAGGCAGGCGAATGGATTGCCTTCGGCGTTGATAATGGCGCTATTCTCGCTTCGGAGTGATATCTGTTCTACCCACTCCCGCTCATCCCATGTGAATTGTGTAATGGCATTGTTAGCCAGATGAAGCGTAGTCAACGATCTCAAACTCCTAATTGCCGGTAGTATACTTAGAAGTTTATTATCACTTACTTCGAGTGTCTCAAGTGAAATCCCAGCGAACATACGTGGATGTAGATAACTGAGTCCATTGTTTGCAATATCCAGATGCTTCAATTTCGGAAACACTTTCAAAAATTCACCGTTTCTGTCTCTTTCTAACACAAATTTCAGATTAGTAGCGCGCGCAGCCAGGATTTCGAGTTTGGGGAAAAGGGCAACTATAAAACCGTTAGTGAGTTTGCAACCGGAAATGTTCAAAACTTCCAGACGTGGCCAAGTCTCGTTATAGAATAACGGTGTACATGATGAACTATATGCCATGTCAAAAACCTTTGCCTTGATTATTTCGTCATATGAGATGATCCAAACCATACGTGTATTATAACTGCACTTGAAAGTATCAAAATATTGTACTGATGTGTTTTCTTCAGGCGAATAATTGTCTTTCTCCAAGTTCGAAATCTCGTTTCCAATAATCCCGTTTCCCCAACTGATGTCTACGTGTCGAATATTGGGAAATCCGAAGAGATAATAAACCAACTGGATGTAATCATCCGAAGCGATATTATTCCCCTTGAAATTGAAATCTGTTATGCAGCCAGGATATTTGAATGATCTGACTTCGAGTACGTCATTTGTTCCAAGCAGATGATTATCGCTGAGATGAATACTTTTTACGCAGATGTCAGACAAGTACTTAAAGATAGTAACATTGAGGAAAAAGTTTTCAATACCTGTTTTTCCATCTGGTACAGCAGGGTTCACGCCACTCAAAACGATGCTCGTCATATTACGATGTTGTAATCCATCCAAGGACATCAGCGCAACTTTCAGACCGAGAATGGGGCTATTGCGAATAATAATTTTGTCGATATTCTTTAAATTTGTAAAAGCACCCGGCGAGATATATTTGACCCCCTGAATAATTATTGTATGCAGATTGGAGTGCCGGAATGCCAGAAGAGTAGAATCAGTAATGCCAACATCGTGCCTGCGAAAATTGATGAGAAGCTTCTCCAAAAGGGCCATCTGGACGAATCCTGATCCGAACTTCAGTGAACTTGGCCATACTGTGGCATCAATTGACAAATCGTGAATATTGTTGAGCGGGCGATAAAAGTCGTCATTATACCTGCAATAAACGTACGTGAATTTTGATACTCTGTCTATCACGTAGATAATCTCTTCCAAATGTAACACCTTCAGGAATGGTACCGCATCGAACAACGAGACGGGATACGACGTTATATTGCAGAAGTTAATCTTGTTTCCCCGCAGATCTAAATGGCACAGCAGATCTAGACCCATTAGAGCATCCTTGTCGATATGTGATATTTCGTTATAAGACAAGTCTAGGCGTTGAAGTTTGGACAGTGTATAGAACAGCCGAGAGTTTAATGCCGTTATTTGGTTCCGAGACAGATTCAAATCCACAGTGTCATGTGCAAGATCTCGTGGGACTCTCTCGATATTTCGCTTGCTCAAATTGACGCGAGTTCCATTTCCCACAACACAGTTTTTGTCCACCAATACCAACCGACACTGTAATATCAGTATCACAAACAGAGCCAGTACTTCCATTATACCTGAAACAAATGAAAGAAAGCATCGCTTAAAGGCTCAGTAGCTCAGTTGCACATTATTGAGAGAACAATAAAGAGCCTCGCTACTCGCGAAACAGTGACTTCAGCTGATCAGCTACTGGGTTGTATGATTCCATTGCCGCCCTCTTTTCACCCAGTGGGGGGGGCTACTTTGAACTGGTCATAGCCGGTATTTACTTTGTCTACCAAGTATTTAAAGAAGGTGTCATTATGTTTGAAATAGTTAAAGATAGTCTCCAGGTTTGAAAGATAGAGCAAAATTAAATTAAACAGAATCTGATCAGCTGAAGTCACTGGTCTGTGAAAGACAGGCTCTTCTTTGTTCTCTCAATAATGTGCAACTGAGCCATTGACAGAAAACATTAGCTAATAGTCAGTCGTCGTTCATCAAATGGTGTCGTGTCGATAAAGCAACGACCTAATTCATATAACAGCTTTATACATAAACATAGGCTAGTTTCATGAGAGAGAGAGTGGGTCAACAATGATGCCGTCAAGACATGTTCCAAAACTACTACCCTACGTTTGGTCACATCAGTGTGATGACAAGATTCCTTTGTGTGGTACGTTGGGCATAATCAAAAGGAAACGAAACGTACCTTGCATGGCAGTATTTTACTCACATCAAATGCCAGTAATTTGCAAGACAGGGAATCCAGTCAACCAGCCCTACGTCGTATTTTTTGTAAAAAGAGTATCTTTTTTAATTCCTACAAACTCCACATCGTCTTTCTACCTCATCACCAGGCACAGGGCAAGACACTCTGGCAAGATACGCAGCTTAGTTGTAAATAAACAATCTTTAATTGGATAGGCCCCAACGGAACAACTTGAGGGATCAATTCTTCGCGTAGGTGGACTAAACCAAAACGTCCTTTTTCAATCCTGAATATTCAATTACCGCCGTGGTAGCAACCCTCACTATCGTTTTCCGGTAGCAATACGTACCAAGAATATAATGCAAAATAATTGAAGGTTTTAATCATTTTTTCTGAGAATGGAGGATATCACCTATAATAGTATATGGTGAATAGGGACGATCATGCTTTACAAAGCTGAATACTTACTCATAGACGTCAATGGTAGTACTCTCTGTGTAACTGCTTCTTCAATAAGAGATATTTTAGAATAGATTGAAAATTGGCAAAAAGTATGTAAGACAATATTCCTTGTACAGGACGTCATTAATCAGATGACAGGGAAATATTTTCTTTATATCCTTTATATATATATTTGTAAAGAAAGACATGATGTAAGATGCAAACAAACAAGGAAATAGCTTTTTAAGGACCCAGGATCCCTAGCGAAAAGATTTTTGGCACCGAGTGAAGTTTTGATTAATTTAATTGCAAAAATCAACCTCACCAAAACGAATGATATATTTCCTGAAACTTGTTTAATCAGAGAATAAGTTTGGCAATCTGATTAACACATTTGAATTATTGAATTCAAATGGGGCGCTTTTTATTTTCAAGTTTCCTCGCTAATAACTTCGAAATTTCTTATAAAAAGAACTAGTAGAATATAGTTTTCAAACCAAAAAGTGTGTCTCATTGTTTTTAAATTTCATCCTGGAAATCATTTTATGATAGTTCAATAATTTGTTCAATAGTTCAGTAAGTCCGAAAAACGCGACCCTTTAGACTAGAAGCATGAACAATTAGGCAAAATGAGACACACTTATTTAGTTTTCTTCATGTGTACAGTGTTGTGATAAAATTCCATGACTTCAAGCTTAAGAGCTCGCTAAGTGTTATGAAATGTCCAATCAGAAAAACGTGGTATTTTTTCTATCTTCAAAATATATTATCCGATCAACGGATCACATTTGGTATGTATTCAAGCATGCATGACCAAACTGCAGTGTTCGCTGACTCAGTATTATGCTGTTATCTATGGACGTCTTTTTGACAGTTTATTTCAGAAGTTTTTTTAAATATAAAAATATTATTACATGACTTTTTTATAGCTTCATACAGTTGGTTAAAACATTTGTATTAGGTGAAAACTTATTTTCGAAATTTGGAATTCTTGTAGGCATCTTCAATCCCTACTTGAACCCTTACTATCAATTAAGAAAATTAGAGGTCAAGTTACCGACATGACTAGAAAAATGTTTAATTAAGAGACCAGGAAGACAGGAGTGTGCTGGCGGCTATACAGATAAAAGTTGCATAGAAAAAAATCTTAATGTACGTGTTACAAGCTGGTAACTTGCTTTTGCCGTAACTGGAGAGTGTTTTTTTCCGAATTTCCTTGTTCGCCGGCTAAATAAACTCGTCAACTAACCGTAATGAAAAATCAACCTGGGATTTTTATTCTATTTGGCGGCCACACAGTTCAGTTTCTAACAGATAACTTGATTGGGCTATTATATCACCGCTTTAAAATAGTTGTATGTTATACTGCTCAAGCCGGTACTATAGGGCCGTACGGTCAGTGCCCGCATGGGCAGCTACAACAATATCGTGGATGGGGTACCGATTATCAGAGAGATCGCTTTTGGTTCTTGTGATGTTTTTAGAAATATGCAGTCAGTATATTTGTCTGTGTGTTCATATGACTTCTTTTCAGTAGGCCGGCATCGTTTTCCACCACCCTTTTATGTTGCGTTTAATTGTTGCCTATATATGGTGAGATTCTGCTGGTGAACGTTTCGTCCCCGAGCTTGCCCTCTGTATATATCATTGTGATTGTAGTTTTGTGATGTGTAAACCTGGCGGAGAATGAATCACTTGGTCGTCGTCGGGCCTCACAAATATTTTTTTCTGAATATGAACTTGGATTCAATAAATACTCCATTGTCTGGGCCGGTTTTTTTAACTATCAGCTGGTCACACAGTTCATTATTTTCCAACAGATGACTTGATAGGACTATTACATCATCGCTCTGAAATATTTGTATCTAATACGCTCGAGCCGGAGCTAGGGGCCGTGTGGTCATGTCATGTGGTCACATGAACAACTGCAATAAGAGCATGGCTGGGATACAATTTGTCAAAGTGATCACTTTTGATTAAGAATACTGATCATCGATACGGTATTTTTGGAACACCCCGATGTCTTGCCGGTGTGATGAATAAGAATGTCCTGGTGATTAGTCCCCCTTTTCATATACTTTTCTATTGCAACTAAGGACGGACACGAAGGACGGTCCCGAATGTGGAGAAAAGTATCCTACGTGGGTTAGAGGATAGGGGCCGGACGCTCTTAGCCCCCACACCGGCATTATTGGAAAGTGTTGACCGCTTCTACCTTGCAGGAAACTAGCCAATCTTTATGTATACTATGATTTTTTTTTAATTTGGTGCTATACTGTTATCTGGAATGGTCTTTGAGTTATGGAAGAAAAATTCTTAAATGGCGACTGCTGATTATTGATTGACAGACACTGTGATGTCAACATGGTGGCTATCTTGGGTTTTATTTCATTTCTTTTATAGTTTGACCCAGATATATAACATGGATCGATCCAGCCCTCTGCTGCAGGGGGAAATGAAAATAAGTAGGGGGCGGGGTTAGTTTAGATAATATATTTATTTAAGTGGTTAGCCGTGGACGTAATTTCAATGGCCAAGGCCATTGTGCCAATTCAACTCGTTATATTTCATGACTGTGAGTTCGCTATATACAGCGAATGGAAGAATAGCAATCGGATCAATTTGAAACTCTGTCCGACGGTCTTCCGGTCTCGTCATTGTTATATGTTGTACGCAGAAATGTGTGACGTGACGGCATTCATGAATCTGATTAGTGAACACCAGCGTTTACGTGTCAAAGGCAGAACGCAACAGACACGCACAGGCTTCTCGACACAGCCGTCGAAAAAAAAAATCAACTGTTATGTAGTTTTTGCTCATTTTTTTCGTTGAATATTTACTACATTTTCGGTACGTGTAACACTTGACAATTCAGCTTTCCATCTTGCAAAATTGAAAGTAGAAAGATGGAAAGCTCTACATCGCTCCCGTGTTCGAGCTTTCCGTCTCGCAAAGTTGAAAGCTGAAAGATGGAAAGCTCTACATCTGTCCCGTGTTCGAGCTTTCCATCTCGCAAAATTGAAAGTTGAAAGGTGAAAAACTCAGCATCGCTCCCGTATTCCAGCTTTCCAAAATGAGTTTATGTCATATAGAAATACGAGAGCGATACTTTATTAAAATTGATCTGGTTTCTCCAAACTTACAACCGCTGAGGACTTTGGTACGGTACTTTTGAAGCGTGATAACCTACTGTTCACTACCATAGGAATTTGTGATTGCAGATGAATTGATTTTCAAAATACTATAATAACAACTACATGGCTTGTCGTCCAAAGGTTTTGTATTGTAATCTGTTATGGTTGGTGTCTTTTGTTTGTAACCTTGGCTAAATTAAGCCTCAAATTAAACAACTGAATCCCGTTTTGCGAGACATGCGAAAATATAAAATGCCACATCTCTTGAAATGGAATCTTTACTTCTATTTATATCTTCCTCTGCTCTCTCATTGTTATTTATTATTTAATTATTTATTTTAATATCTAGCGCTGCAAAAGATCTTAACAGAATGAAAGCAATGTACCGTGAAATTTAAATAAAACTTTGAGTTGGTGGACCGTGAAATCCGAATGTGAAGCGGACTACAATTTCAATCAATCAAAAATCGAAATGGAATCGAATGGGTGTACCGTAACAAAAGAAAAAATAGTTGAGAAAATACTGAATTAATATTATCCTGGATGGTATAAAAAAAGATTCGTTCTCATCGAGGCGTGCAAGGTACATTCCAAAAGAATATGTTTTTCATCCTCAATACAATTGTGTTGCGGAAACCTGTCGCTTATGTAGATATCACGGAGAAAAGTACCGGTAATGAAAAACTTATTAGCCCATTCTTCCTAAATATTTACATAATACTAAAAAATTGTCTAATGTGATAACAAACTAGAAGGATGCAAGATAATTTCACCGACAGCATAGAAGAATATATAAGATAAATATTCTGATAAAAAATAGTATTAAACAATTTTGAATAACTGTTTCTTTTCTCATATCGCCCAAACTTATGAACAGTTTTACAATCGCCTCATAACAGATCATATTGTGGAACGCAAATAGAATACAGATCTAGAGTGAAAGGAAGAAATTATTGCATAAAGCATTCACTTTTTGCACGAGAAAACCGGAATGTGAAATTGAAGACCGAATAGTTCCCTGCTGTTGACCTTGTTGTTTTGGCAGCACGCGGATCTCGGAGAAAGCACTCTTTCGTGAAGACGTCCCGGAAGATTTCATTCCAATTTAGGTCTAGAGAATATAAAATTTAGATCTAATATAAAGTTGGTTGTAATAGAAAGAAGAAACATATATCCCTGTAAATCTGTGGATAATGAAGATCGGTCTGAGAAACCAAATCAATTTTAATAAAGTATCGCCCTCGTAATTTTATATGACATCAATTCATTTTGGAAAGCTGGAATACGGGAGCGATGCTGAGCTTTCCATCTTTCAGCTTTCAACTTTGAGAGACGGAAAAACACGGGAGCGATGTAGAGCTCTCCATCTTTCTACTTTCAATTTTGCGAGATGAAAAGCTCGAATACGGAAGCGATATAGAGCTTTCCATCTTTCTACTTTCAATTTTGCAAGATGGAAAGCTGAATTGTTTCTGACCATTTTCAGATTGGCTTTCTAGTAACCCCTATGCTACTTTGAAACACTGCAGATATGTAGAATTAACCCTATCTGGCCTGGGCTTTTTGGGACCTGTCCTGGCTTGGGGGAGGAGGGCGAAATGGTCGCCCCCTAATTATTGTTCTTACCCCTTGAGCTAGGGTGCTGAAACTTACCACACCATACCCTTGGGTCAAACTCTACCAAAAAATGCAAAAAAATCCTAGATGTCCGCTTTGAGGACGTCATAGTGACGTTTTTTTCAAAAACGACATTTTTTGGTCGATTTTTCGGTCCGATTTACTTTTTCGCTCCCGTGTTTTTCCGTCTCTCAATTCCATAAACCGCTCCATTTAAGTTCAAATAATTCACTTGCAGTAACCAGAGGAAATTGTCACTTAAGCCTAATTCCTCGAATAAATAGCTTTCAGAGAATAAAAAAAACTTCTCTTGTTGAGCGTATGCATATTTATTGCAATTTAATTACGAAAACGCTGATGAGGCGTTGAAAATCTCGTCGCTAGGGATTCTGCTTGGAAACTTAAAGTTCCGGTATCTAAAATATTTCAAACCTTCAAAAAGATGTTGCATGAATACTTTTTGCAATAATGTTCCTTTCACCAACTCATAGAGTGAATATTGCATCTTAATGTTCTTTATGCGAAATTTGGCCAAACGCTATATAGACGATCTTCTCGCTGTGGATAATCGCTATGTAAATGAGGCAGTGAAGGATATATATCTACCTTCACTGGATTTGAAGGAAACTACAGATAATCCTACAGGCACATCGTATTTAGACCTATATCTCTATAAAAATGAAGCGGGCCTTCTCTCTCGTCGACTGTATGACAAAAGAGATGATTACAATTTCGACATCGTAAACTATCCCTTTCTGGACAGTAATATTCCAGTGGGACCTGCATATGGCGTATACATATCACGCCTAGTAGCATTTGCTAGATCCTGTGTTAAATGTGACGATTTTAATCAACGTCACAAAACATTGTTGCAGAAACTTATAAAACAGGGCTACACCACCAAGCGCCTCCACTCAAAGTTTCTCAAATTTGGCGATACATATCGCATGCTGATACGAGCGTAGCGTGCAAGATCTATGGCGTTACGTTTCGTAACCTGTGTCTAATTCCGCTTAACCCGGGGCTAGGGGTCGTATGAACCCATGTTCTTCAAGATCCTCACGGTACTCCTATGAACAGTCACAATCAAAGCGTGACTGAGATACATCATTTTTTAGATGACGACTTTAGAACGAATATTATGGATTAAGAATACTGATCAGCGACACGGATTTCATTTTTTTGGAACATCATGATGTCTTGTCGGCATCATTGAAAACTGTTGACCGCTTCTCTCTTGCAGGAAATAAGCCTATGTTTATGTATACTATGATTGTCTTTTTGAATTTGGTGCTAATACTGTTATATGGAATATGGAATAGGTCTTTGGATTATGGACGCGGATATTCTTTAATGGACGACGGCTGAATTATGACTGACGGACCAGACGCTTGTAATTTGGACACGAGTGGTTATGTAAGATGTTTAGTAAGTATATCCGAGACAGCACTTGTCGTTCCAAGTGACGACTTCCAATCTCAAAACGTTATCAGTACTAATAGGCGTAAAGCCATGAAATTAAAACTCAACACTATATTATGCAGATTTTTTCTTCTTCTAAGTCCCCCCCCCCCCCACCCCTCTAAAAATATTCGCGAATTTGTTGAAGTGGGCCGCATTCTTGAATTGATCGGACTTATTGAACTTTGCACTGCATTAAAATCATTTCCAGGACAAAATTTGAAAACGATCAACCTGTTATCTTTGAAAGATATAATCTACTTCCCAAACTGATTCCCAGAATGAGTAGTTTTCCGAAAATATATCACTCGTTTTGGTGAGTTCATTCATTGCGATTTAATTTAAAATTGATGTGTCAAAAATCTTATCGCTACGGATACTCGAACCGTTATAGTAGGTGGCTCAAATGTCCTGTGAGGGTTAGAAGTTAAAGAATCTTAATTTCTACATCATACATAATTATTCATCGTTTGGCGGTAAAGTGCAAATGTTGTTAGATGATCTTCAAATTTCCCCTGACGGATAAACATATTGTTTATGGCTATCTCGTGTGATAGGCAATGTCCACCTGACGGATGGACGTATTGCTTATGCCTATCTCCTGTGATAGACAATGTCCAAATAACACAAAATAAACTCTTCGTACTTAACTGATCATCAGGAAGTATTGCACATGGAATCAGAATGATTTTGTTTCCTGTTGTATAATATTTGCAGCACACAGATTTGCTTGTTTTTGTATATCAAAACAGACGACTGAACAATTTTAATACAGACATTGGATTAGATGTGTTAGTCTGTATTGTATGAATGAATAACAAATGGTGGCACCTGTCAGACTAATTAGTAAAGTTTATTGCTCAAGAGCTTAGCAGATAGTGGATGCCCGCATCGTCCGATGAGGTGAGAAGATAATTCCGCTGCTCTGAACACTCACCAACACCATCCCTAGCCAGTATCCCTGACATTTGTCCCTACAATCCTGATTTAAGTGGAGCATATTTCCATACGTACATATTTCCTATAAACCCATGGGATCATTCTAAAATCTCGGTAATGCTATATGGCTGTTAAGGAATGAACGATAGGCAACCGAACCAAGTATAAAGGATCATTACTGCACGTAACAAACGAAGGGTCACATGTCAGGCTGACCTCTGTGATTACTTGAACCTTGTCTGATCATATCCAGAATAATCCTGCTGATCCATTCCCCAAAACACTCGTCAAAGCCAGCTCTCATCGATTTTCCAGTGCGTTCTTATACTGGTGGAATTATGTCATAATCCTGCGATGCGTTGCTCGCAATAAGCACGGTCGTGACTCTTGTCATTTCAGAGAATACCAGGCTAGTCGCTCCCTTCTTGTGAATTGATTAGTACAGATCTGCATCCGCAGCCACACAACAAAACTATACATAACTTATTTTAGCTAAAGAGCTCCAACATCAGGTCCCTGCCATATGGAATTGCAGTAATCACTTAAGCTATTGTTAAGCATACAATACTTTGACGGATGGATAAGTCAGCGAATTTGCTCATCCACTGTCAACCAGACACTATAAATAACAGTTTTAAAAAGTGAATGTTGTCAGATTCCTTCGTGGTTCTGGCATTATGTACCACTGGCGCTATGAACAAATCGTATATCCCCGCCAATTAGCGTGAGACGAATAAGTCAAGTTCAGTGCCTATCATACGTCTTCTCGGCCTAAGCGTCAGGCTAAGTCGTGATTCATTGATGTAGATCGCAGATATACATGTTGTAATGGCGCCTGTTTACTTTTCGTTGGTGTACACGCTTCAAGTGAACATTTTTCATGTAACTGGCCAGCTGACTGGCTGAATAATTCTTTCCGAATTCTCAACTGGAATACTTGAGATAATATGTCTGTGGCAATATCATTAAGGTTCACCGCAATTGAATCTTATTAGAAAACTATGAATGCGACCGAACCACTCCTTGTTCTGATTATCACGTGTATTTTTTCGCATCCACTGCTTTGTGCGAGAAACACAACCCCACCAGGCAACAAACAAATTGACTGATTAGTATTGATTAATAGTCTCAATTTCCCAGAGCACTTACACTTAATAGTTCACGTAACAACATAAAAGAATCATCGATTAGCATCAATGTTGTCTTGCAGTCCGTAGTTGTCTCTCAAACCGCATGAAGCCCGGCGTTTTGTGAATCCCGGCAGCATGTATGGTGCGTCATTAGCCCAATATAATTGCGATGTGGATTGGTCTTTGATGTTACGTATAAACGTCTTGGAGCATTTGATCTTCGAAAGCACGACAGTGGGGTGCAGTTTGAGACCGCTTAATATCTTACTATATCACAGGAACCGGAAGAAAAAAAGCTTTTTCGAAAAGATAACGATACGTTTTAATGAGACAGCAGTCTTCACTGTGATTTGTACACGGGTATTTAATCGAACGAGCGTGCAAAACATCCGAAAAACATAAGATGAGTTATTGTTATATCTCAATGTGTAGCTAAAGCAAGAGACGCCAGCTGAGCCTTAATGGATTATTTAAAATATCAAACTTTAAACGAGGATTACTTGGCAAATTGCGTTAACATCAACGCTAGAATAAGAAAGAAGGAATCTCTGCAGAGAAACATGATTCGGAAATATTGTTTGGTTTGCAATTAAATGTCCGAACTGTAACTGTTCTGGAATTCTCTTTCAACCCGAACTTTGGATCTATAAAGTAAGAAAAGCAAGAGATAACCAACTACTTTATCTATCTGTCGACGTATTCACCGAATGTAATTAACCGATGCTGTTGAAGGTAAGACATATAATCTATTGCATTCACCAATGAGATACCATGCCTTCAGATGAACACCGATGCGACACTTTTTTTATTTCGAAATGTAGTCACACTCACGGGCTTGAAAAGATCATAATCAATAAATATTTGGGAAGCTGCCTAACCATATTAATTAGTATAATTAGCCCGAATAACGGAGTGCAATTTCAAATTGATTACTAGACAAGCAAGGACTTTGATTACAGTATTTTGATTACTCATGTGCAAAAACAACATTATATCAGGGCCAAAACTGATGGAAGAGGAATTATATTAAGATACAAGCGTCTAGCCTGTCATTCAACATTCAGCCGTCGTCCATTAAAGAAGTTCCGCGTCAATAACTCAAAGACCTAATCCATAGAACAACATTCACACCAAATTAAATTTAAAAATTCATAGTATACGTAAACATAGGCTAGGTTTCTGCAAGCGAGAAGCGGTCAACAGTTTTCAAAGATGCCAGCAAGACATCATGGTGTTCCAAAAATATCAAATCCGTATCGCAATCAGTATTCCTAAACCATATGATTTTCGTTGTAAAGTCGTCATCTAGAGAATGAATCAGTCAGTTTTTTTGCATATTTCCTTGGATATAAGTACAGTTTTAAACATCCCCGGAAAAAGTTATTTTGGTGAAAAAATATGACATGTAAATTTCAAGCTATCAAAATTCAATCAGAAGGAAAGAGCATGAATTATTCATAGATAATCGAATCAAAATCCCCCATTTAGGAAAATGACGGTGTCCCACTTCCTTGTATGTTGCTAACCTTGAAAACTCAAGAAGTAAATCCATCGATTGTTCTGGAATTTTAAAACAGCCTTTGTCCGCTGCAAGTGTGATCATTTTGTTTGTAATTGCTGTTTCCTGTTGAAGTAAAAGATGCTAGAAGCACACAAATGTTTGATAACTCTATTATTCTATCATTTCCACAAATTGGATGCTCTCAAGCACTCTCGGCAAAGGCCACCGGAGACTGTTTAGCTATTTTTTTCCAAACTTACTCGGCCTACTCCCTAGGTCTGTATGTCTGTGTGGGTTACTATACATGCTTACTCTCGGATCGTCGTCAAATTTTGCTTATAATGATCGAATGGGATAAACAATGATCTGGAGTGGATTTGCAGATGCTGACTCAAATATGAATACACGTTTTTGTGTCTAAAACAGTTTTTCGAAGATTCTTTGGTTAAACTCTATCCCCCTGGGCCTGGGATCTAGTTTTAAGACATAAGGACAAGGGACAAAAGAAAGATCGCGAAGGCCTTTTCTCTCCTTTGTGGCAACTGATAAAGGGACAGTTTTTACTCGATGCAAATTGGCCAATTTCAATGAAGAATACATGTAGCTGTATATTGTATTTAGCGTTTCCATTCATAACAATATATAATAGTGGTACTCGAATTCACTTCCCGCAGAACAATATAGCTGATTAATTGTTGGATTAGCTTTTTTCTCATTTTGATAATGTATACTCAAGATAAAACACACATAAGTGGCACTCGGTAGCCAGTCGATGTCCATGAAGAATGCCCCCGTCCATAATCGAATACCTAATACATTATACAATATTAGCACCAAACTCCAAGAAAACGTGAAATAAATATTTATATAACCTAGTGTCTTGCAAAAGTTAAGTGCTAAACATTTTCGTGTTCGTTCTTTCCATTTCATTTTGGGACATTTTCCATTTTCCATTTTTCATTTCAACCTCTCCGATTTAAGATCATTTGAAGTTAGCGTCTTGTTAAAACTTTGTAAATAACTATTCTGATTATACACCGCGCAATCACCCATATACAGGTTCAACGCAGCCATCGGATTCAATTCTAGATGCTACTGACGCTACCCTATTGGTGCCATTATTTCCACATGATAGGGACGCATGTCGACAAGCCCTCCGGACCCTACATGTATTTACTCCAGATATATAGTTTGGTAGTCAAAATCAATTAAAATGATAACGAGGTAGATTGAATGAACACAATGTAGCTATCTCAAGACGGATATACCGATACCGTCTATAAAATAGATATTTTCGTAACCGGTATTCCTCTTGTCGGTGAGTAAATATAAAAGATACCAGCAACAGAAACATAATTGATCGATTTACACTTGTCGATGAATTTCGACGCGAAAAAAGGCCTGGATAATAGGAGCATATATTGATACTAGAGGCCATGCCTTCAAGATAAACACTACTTGAGTTATACGTGTTGATGTAACAGTTGTATTGTATGTTTTTTTCGCTGTAGTTATCCCATCAATTTATATCGCGCCATGAATAACAACTGATGAACCGATCACCAATCGAGTTAGGGCCGCAGCTGATATTTCTGGAAACTTTGCTCATACTTACATAGAAAATAGAATCCCAATCAGGTTAATATGCACAAATCACGATAAGTAATCGATTCAAGCTGCATCAAAGAGGATGGTGCGAACCCAACTTGGTCATCGCAGTATATCACTTTGTGTGGCGCAGTTTGAGATGCACTGCGCTGAAAAACGCGCCACTGGTGAACTGTTGAACACTTCAGTTGTAGTTTTCAGTTCGCGTGATTATACAATGTACTATAATGGCGCTACGTTTGTGGTATGTACGATTCTTCTATAGGTTAAAATGAAGTAAATGACGTCACTTCCGCCAAAGCATATCCCGCATTAAATGCTCAGTTGTGTTATTACTGGATAATATCATAAACTAACTTTTATTGTGTTTCGCTAACTTAGTAAGTGTCGATTAATTTCTGAAAAAATTGTGACATTCGCGAGCCTGTGTTCTTTTCAGGACACAATCAAACGACGATACCCACGTGACCAGCTCAGACGGTTGAAAAGTGCTCGTCTCAGAAGGCAGTTTACGTTCTCAAAAATCATTTGGTCATGAGCGTGGTTTGATACATTTCACGTGAAGTGGGAGGAGTTGTAATCAAAAACATCAGTGTGTAGTTCCAAAGGTCAGTTTTTGAGGGGCGAACTCAAACTGTTTAACCTGGAACGTAATGGGACAAAACTATACTTCATTGATACCTACAAATGTGACATAAAGACGGAGCTTGCTGATTCATATTTCATTCAGTCATCAATGTTTGGCAATATTATCTAATTGGAATAATCAGTATCGATGAAAATGCTGAGCAACTTGTGAATTTCATACACATGAGGCCCTTATGGGGAATCCTAGACGATAGACCCGAAATAGGTGTTTTTTATCAAAGTTTGTGTATTCCACCTGAGATATGGTGTTCTAAATCCACGGCGATCGTAATTTTGCAGTTAATTTTTATTTCGTCCCGTTAGAGGATGCTGGTGAAGGAAAATGCTAGATATCACAGTGGTATAATTACTAAAAATAACTTGAAAAACACCCCCCCCCCCTCCCCTCCACAAGCTCGCAAGTCCGGGAGGGAGGGAGGGTCATTATGTTCCGCAGTTTGCTCTAATTATATGAAACAGATGAATATGGACAAAGATTTCAGTCGGAGACAATTTTACGTTAAATTAGCAACCGATCTCCCGACCAGTCAGCAACTTTACTTAGATTCGAAGGCTAAAATTTCACAAATTCTCTTCTATTTTAGCTCTCAACGTTCTGCAAATCACTTTTGACTGATGGAGTTATCTCCCTTGATAAGCCTATGATTAGATCACTTTCTTCCTTGACTGTCCTATAGGACGTGGTACACATATATGGGGAATTGTGCCCAGATTACTCCCTAACTTTATCTGAAAGATGTTTTAGCGCATTAGGACTTATATAGTGTAGATGTCAAATTTCACTGATTGCAAAGATGGGGGTAGATTACAGAATTAGCTGCAAAATATTGATTCTTTGGAGCTTGGCTATAATATTACCCTCAGTACTTCTTCAGATATTGACCTATCTGTGGTGTCAAGGTTTTCAAAATTTTCCTTCCTTTACAGATGTGACATAAAGACGGCGCTTGCTGATTCATGTTTCATTCAGTCATCAATGTTTGGCAATATTATCTAATTGGAATAATCAGTATCGATGAAAATGCTGAGCAACTCGTGAATTTCATACACGAGGCCCTTTAGGGGAATCCTAGACGATAGACCCGAAATAGGTGTTTTTTATCAAAGTTTGTGTATTCCGCCTGAGATATGGTGTTCTAAATCCACGGCGATCGTAATTTTGCAGTTAATTTTTATTTCGTCCCGTTAGAGGATGCTGATGAAGGAAAATGCTAGATACCACAGTGGTATAATTACTAAAAATAACTCGAAAAAACACCCCCCCCCCCTCCCCTCCACAAGCTCGCAAGTCCGGGAGGGAGGGAGGGTCATTATGCTCCGCAGTTTGCTCTAATTATATGAAACAAATGAATATGGACAAAGATTTCAGTCGGAGACAATTTTACGTTAAATTAGCAACCGATCTCCCGATCAGTCAGCAACTTTACTTAGATTTGAAGGCTAAAATTTCACAAATTCTCTTCTATTTTAGCTCTCAACGTTCTGCAAATCACTTTTGACTGATGGAGTTATCTCCCTTGATAAGCCTATGATTAGATCACTTTCTTCCTTGACTGTCCTATAGGACGTGGTACACATATATGGGGAATTGTGCCCAGATTACTGCCTAACTTTATCTGAAAGATGTTTTAGCGCATTAGGACTTATATAGTATAGTGTAGATGTCAAATTTCACTGATTGCAAAGATGGGGGTAGGTTACAGAATTAGCTGCAAAATATTTATTCTTTGGAACTTGGCTATAATATTACCCTCAGTACTTCTTCAGATATTGACCTATCTGTGGTGTCAAGGGTTTCAAAATTTTCCTTCCTTTAGGTTAAAATGAAGTAAATGACGTCATTTCCGCCAAAGGTGGATGTTCGTGGTAAGCATATCCCGCATTAAATGCTCAGTTGTGTTATTACTGGATAATATCATAACTAACTTTTATTGTGTTTCGCTAACTTAGTAAGTGTCGATTAATTTCTGAAAAAATTGTGACAGTCGCGAGCCTGTGTTCTTTTCAGGACACAATCAAACGACGATACCCACGTGACCAGCTCAGACGGTTGAAAAGTGCTCGTCTCAGAAGGCAGTTTACGTTCTCAAAAATCATTTGGTCATGAGCGTGGTTTGGTACATTTCACGTGAAGTGAGAGGAGTGGTAATCAAAAACATCAGTGTGTAGTTCCAGGCTAAAGTACAAGAAGGTCAGTTTTTGAGGGGCGAACTCAACCTGTTTAACCTGGAACGTAATGGGACAAAACTATACTTCATTGTTACCTATATAAAGTGTGACATCACTAGTCTCTCGTTTTCTCGTTTTCAAACCAATAACCATATCCAATCAGTCTTATTTGCGTTCGTCTTGACTGTATCTGGAGTAAATAGATGCAGAATAAACGGAGAGTTTTCTAAATGTTCATGTATTTCCTATTAACCCGCCCGAACTCAAACTGTTGTTTTTAATGACAATCCGTCTACTAATTCTAACGTATCTAATGACGGCCCTCGGGGATGCATCTTACGTTTGGAATGAGAGGAATATTATCGTTTATCAATATACTTTAGTGATTCGAGTGACATTGGTCACGCTGTGTAAAGTCAATGACCTTGATGTAATTCTCAATCCGATCTTAACGTAAAAAAGGCGAAGTAAAGGTGAGATTGTGGGCCCAGTCTGACGATGCTGTTAATTTCTTACAACTCTGTAAAGGGCTTGACTCCTTTGTTTGTCCCTTGTTAGAAGCGAAATAGGCTTATCTTCGTCAGATAGGTCTTCGCATGTTAAATATGTATCTGGCAATGTAAAAAAGTTTCTTAAAATATTTATGCCACACGACCGCTGTATGCTACCAACCGACAGATTGTATACTTGTAGGTGCTTGTTTAATTCGTCGCCATTATGCTAAAGATGAACAATTTTCTTTTATGCACAATTTTTATGCTCATATTTCTTATCTCAACTATTATTCAATGAGACGTCTACGATAAGGAAATTTGTTTTCCATAAAACGCCGCGGAAAATGTTTTTGTTTTTACCTAGAGCCATGTCTATATATGAGTTTTTCTAACACACAGCTGGTTGATATTTTTGGCCCCACAAACATTTAAAAGACAAGTGTGAAGTAATTTACTCATGTTCGTGGATATAACTAGTTATAGTGTTATGCGGAAATTGAGTGGAATATGTCTGTAATATGTTTAATCGGTGTGCAAATCTTAGCCCTAACCCTAACTAGGTTGGGTGAGTTGAGGTCTATTTCGTCTGCCCCACTCAAACATGTTTTTGTCGGGTTTTACCAAGGGTAAAACCCTACATTAGTATCACTTTTTTTTCTTTTTTCTTCTGCACATGTGTAGTTTTGATCTCCTGCCCGGAGACTGTTCTCATTTGATGCCCCTTACAGCATTCACAACAGGCCTCGCACAAGCCATGCAATTCCAGGCGCTAAGAGTAATGGAATTTCGTTGAAAGGACATGGAAAGTCAGAGGAAATATATGTACAGAGTCCGGGAAAATGAGTGGAAAAAGCTAAGTTATTCTCTGAAGTTCAGCGAAATTTATTGCGGAATAAAAATCCAAACAGCCGTGAAACGTGTTTGCTGGTGACCCTTCGCCAGATTGGAACGAGGTCAGACAGCTCATTTACATATTTTGTGTAGTCCATTGGTTGAACTAAACTAGTGACTGCAATCTCACGTTCGGCTATTTCCGTATTGGCGGAACATGTCAGTTTTCGCAGCTAAAGTGAGTTCTGGGGCTAGATTGTCGTGACTGTTTCCCGCTGAATTAATATTCATATTCTGTGACGTGTATTGGTCGAGGTCATAATGTCGACAGCTGATTGGCTCACGCTCTTGACATCTGTACTAATTTACGTATCAGAACAGTGTGCAGTCGCCATTGTTCGTTGGTTTGGAATTTAGCTTTGGGCTAATTTTGCCGATGCCGGGAAAATGCAAATTTAGTGAACATTGGCTGAGACTGGATGATTATAACTGTGAGAGGTGAGAGGACAGCAACGTACACGGTGTGTCAAACAAATGTGGATCTGTCCAATATCGGCGATGGTCCTTACGGAGCCATACAACAATTACAGGATACACAAACTTTACACACATATTCTTGAGGTTGTTCTATATTATATGGCACTTTATGAGTTATTATTACGAATATGAATTTTAATATTTTTGAACATTTTTCAATCTTTGGTAAGCTACCTTACAACAAAAGTTATGATTCATATATAGTGCAAGATCACAAAGATGATCTTCACTTTAGATAGGGAATCGTCCTCAATGCGTTTTTGATACACACAGCTGGTGGGGCTAATTTTTGTCTAAAAAGCACCAAATTGACCATTTGAATAGATAAAGATAAAGAATAATCAAGACCTACAGACAAACACAACCAGACTTACAGTGGTTCAAACCTGCCGTATTTTGCACTTTTCGGTGCATTTACAGTCGACATTTTCTCTCCAAAATTCTCGTTGAAAAATTATGACACCTTTAACCAAAATCATATTTAGACTTATTTGTTGGTCAAAATAGCTAAAATTAGTTTTGGTTAAAAGTGTCCTATTTTTGTAACAAGAGAAAATCCGCACCGAAAAGTGCCTAAAAATACGAAAATAGGCCAACTTACCAACTTTAGTGAGCCATAAATCCGTGTTCGTGCATCTGCAGTCCTTCACTATTTCGGGTCTTATAATTCAGCATGAAGGCTGTACAAAATGGTCCATTTCATATCCCTTTGATAAAAGTGAAAGTTTGGCCCTTCAAACCGAACAGCTTGAGGACGATTCCCTATGTCAAGCGAACACCACCATTCTTCCCAAATATGGGACTAATAAACTCCTCTGATGCAAGTAAACCCGACATCAGTACTTTAAGTACTTTGATTATTGTTTGGGATGGCGGACTGACACGTCCAGCAATATATCTTGTCAAACTCTACCAGAAATGTAAGAAATCCAGGACTTTATATTAAAAATAAATGCATTTTGCTATTTTATTCTCCGAAAAAAAAAATACATAATAAATTACACCATAATTATTTGATGAGAAATAAAATAATTTGGTAAAATGCTTAGTTTTTAAGAAAACCTTCGAAAACAGCTGCAGTCACAAATTCACGGCCGCCATTTTGAGTTTACCCAAGATCCTCTTCTGGAAAGGTCATGCAAATACCCGTAGGCTTAAACTTACCCACATATAATATGCTATTAAGTCGATTCGGGAATGATGTAAAAGGTTTGGTAGTGAGGCTTGGCAGGGTTAGGGCCTGTCCTTACTGTTTACACAATTTTAGAAATAATCTAATTTACACTGGTTATAATTCAGCGCAATTGTATTTCATGTTGTATGATATACTGTATATAGTGTTGTGGGAAATCTAATATTGGATCGTGTATCTGTTGGTTCATTGAATAAATAAATGAAAAACGTTAGGCGATTTACTACTCAAAGTGCTGAACTACACCTAAGTGGTTTAAGCGAAAATCGGTCATTTTGATGTTCGAACCTTTTCCACGCAACCTGAAAGACCTGTGCTGTTATATACGTTGATCACTTCAATGAAATGACTAGACTCCCGTCGTGTCAAATAATTATATATTATTCATCGCCGCACAAGACCGTATCGCAATAGCAATGGAGGTGGTTTGTAGTGTAGTCGGTTGCTTGAAAGAATCATGTTCGAGGTGCAACTCGTAGTGAATTTCAGTACCTTCAGATTTAGGTCAGGCCTAATTTGAAAGCCTATTGAAAATTGATTTGATTTAACGAATACTTATCAAGGATAAGAATCTCTCACAGGCATCAACTGCTAACAGTTTCTCTCCTGTGGTTGGGTGTTAGAAATCCCTCAGTATGTCTTGAGTATTATGTGTGGTTAGTTCGTTACCTGGCACGAAAATGATGCCTTGCTGTAATTCAGTTATAATCATAGAAATGGACATGTCAGGTGCCAAATCCCCAGTATCGCTGGGCTCAATCTCCTCTCATATTTTCCCGACAATAAGTACTATCTTGAACGCAGCTGCTATTACAGGTGTCTGTCTTTTATTTTACTATAATCAATGTATCACTTAACATTATCCAAGACAATGTTCATGCCTGTGTATAGCGAAGCAGAGAATTGGGTTTTGATTGGATTAGATTTCACCAAGCATTCTTTCTCCATCAAAAGAAGAGGATGTTCTCAAAAGACTCTGTCATTCGAAATTAGAGAAGAAGAATTGTGGGTATATTAATGGATCTATATCCGTACATCTAGTCCACCCACCCTATGGTAGTCCAAGTATATTTTCAAAAAAATGACTCGCAAATTATCTTAAGCCATTGTTCAAAATCATACATTTTATTTGGCGAATAATCCTCGGAATTGCTCACGTGAGTATATCTGCATTGCCAAACAAAACTGCCCGAAAATATTTCACATTCGACATAATCTGTTGCCATCGCAATCAATTCCGTTTAAATGAAATTAATAGGAAAATGCCGAACAATGCTGATTTTGCTTATAGACGAAATACAGTAATCGATGGGTTATTGCAAATTTTCGGAAATCTGATCAAAAAATCAAATTGTATCACTGTATTTTTGCCTAACCCCAAATTTGAAGGAATTGAGTGATTTGGTGATCCCAGATTTTATTTTTTATTATTCTCACGTGTGATGTGTGTATATTGATGCTAATTCATCATGGTGACTTGCAAATATTTTCGATTTCCATGTAGATAAAACATAGTGACTTACAGGTTAACTGCAAATAGGGAAACGTGACCGTCAATTATATAAGGGAAGTCTACATGTATATTAATGATTATGTTGCTCCACCTCCCAATTTTGAAGGGAGTTGTGTACCATGAGGTGA
The DNA here is from genome assembly GCA_036873755.1 of Hanleya hanleyi. NCBI lineage: Eukaryota > Metazoa > Mollusca > Polyplacophora > Lepidopleurida > Hanleyidae > Hanleya > Hanleya hanleyi. The sequence continues at coordinate 51,064 of JAVTVY010022106.1, forward strand.
TCTAGTGAGTCCCAAGTGTTTTCCGGTGCACTACAGTGTTATTTCATGTGAAAAATTTGAGGAAGTGGGAAGAGACGAGTGTAGCTAACATTTTCTGGTACGTTGTCGAGGCAGCATATCGAACACTACAGGACTAAGATTAATCCACTGCCTCGTACGGATGTCTTTGGTAGCCTCACTTGCCAAGAACCTCATTGATTACATGTTCTTGTTTGACAGAGAACCAATACAACACAACAGCTGTCTATTGATCAAACAGAATGTTTAAAAGACGAAGAGGGATTTCTTGACATGGAAGTGTTGTGATAACAACAAATCTCGGAATACATGTAGCTTTTCTTCAGCATAACTTCTTTGATCGTTGATTCCCCTTCTGGGGAAACGAGAAATACAGCAAGAGTCTTGGTGGCTGACAAAATCGATCGCAGATATCACAGGCGTATTGCTGATAATTTGTCATAGGAGTTCATTTAAGTCGATCGCCGGATCCGACAATCAGTAACCCACCATCGTCTATTGATAATTTCGGCGTTCACGGTCGGAACAACGTATTCATTTTTTTCTCCTACTTGTAGGGTTTAGAGATCGAATTACTTCTTTTGCTTTTCACGCTTAGAAATCTTGGTTCTGCTTTGTGCTTTGGAATATTTGGTTTTGTTTGGAACGATATTTGGTTATACCAGGTTTGGTTCCACCTATGTATCAAACAATGATCTAAATTTGGATCAATATATAACCGAATTCTGATACACGGCTCGATTCAAAATCCAAAACCAAAATCTAATGTACTGTGGTAGGAATGGCCTCGCCCTAAACATCCCTGCTGCACTATAATTGGGTCCGTCTTGCATTATGCAAGGCTGTGACTGAACAGCCTTGTATATTCTAATGATCATAGCTTTATTCTAATGATCCGACCGTATATAACGATAGACCGGAGTGACGCTCTGAGAGATTACCTTGGATTCTAGAGAGATATGCGCGGCCTGACCCGATATACCTTTGCTAGGATGGAGTCTCGTACATGACTGTATGATTATACAGTAATGTTCCGTTTTGATATGTCTTAATATTACACGTATGTATTTTACTATGTCCAAACGTATGCCTGTAGGAGAGCGGTTTAGCTCGCGTACGGAAAGTCTTCTCACAGCACATCCGAAGTAGGAATAGACCACTCGCGGTATTGGCGAGGCTAAGCTAGGTGACTTGGTTCACGGCTCTTGCCATATATATAATACTCGGCTACTACAACATTGGCGCTGCGAACAGGGTTGTTGTGTGCGGAAATTGCCTGGGTGTGAACTGGATTTCGTTGTAATTTTTATATGTTGTATTTGCAAATTTTGAGCACCTCCGGTTTTGTCACGAGAATATCTGCTTTCGTTTTGGAGTTCGGGGTTGCGCGTTCCGGTCAGTTTCTGGCTGGACGACTTGGCGAGCCGGCAGATTCTACCGGACGGGCGACTCCAGCACTAGACAGCAGAAGTTTTCATGTCTTACTTGTGGTGAGTGTTATTATCTTTTATTTTCGCGAACCACCATACTGACATCTTGTGATTTTCATACACTAAGAATATTGTGGTTTATTTTGCAAAGAATTGTTCGCGGAAATTAGGCCCGAGCTGCATGGCATGTTGCGCAACGCGACTTGATTTTCATTTGTATAGAATCTTTTCTTTTGTTGGCACGATCCGATACTAATTCGAATCGTGGGTCGATTTACAAGAGCTATTTTCGTCACGTGGAGCGGCCACGCTCAATTCTTTATATAACACCGCTCCATTTTGAAGTGTACATATTACTACTTTTGTTCGTGTTCGTGTTCGTACATTTAGACGGTCTTGGGCTTAGTCCTATATTTGCACATAAGTTTAACTTAGTAGATTTAGTTTCATTTATTCCGTTTATTGTAATTATTCTTTTTGCGAGTTCCAACAAAAACAGTGCATTCTTTCGTGCTTTGTCAGTTGAACTTTTTGTCTGCATTTTCCGGTTTCCATCATATCTGCATCAGTTTTTCATTGAAATTTTAGATCAGTATTACCGCACATTATAGTTCGTGATGTAGTCTGACGCGAATATCGCGGTAGTTATCAGGCCTCGCGTATCTGACCGGTGATGAAAGGACAGCATTACTGACTAGACTTGTATAATTGCTGTTTCCAGTTCTGAGGTCCAAAATCCTCCAAGCAATACCAGTAGCATTCTTCGGCATCCAGCTCTTTCCACTTATGGTTTGTTTTAAATTCATTTAAAACATTTTCCGTTTTTAGGCTATTTTACCACTTGCCATTTTGGAAGGATCTGGACGTCGGTAATTCATTTCGTGGGCTACTGTGAAAAAAATTTAAAAAAATCAAATTTGTCAAAAAAATATATATATATTTTGTGACGTGCTTGAATTTGTCGTTACTTTTGGAACCATTTTATTTCTGTAGTTTTTCTTGGCCTATTGTATTGGGCACACCGGTCGTTACAAATTCTAAACGACTCTTTGTGCCACATCCACAATTGGAATATTTATTTGTCTCCCCATATAGAATTGAGTTGTAACAATGGCATCGGGTGGTTTATTCGGTGGGGAATGGCGGAATGCTCGTCCCTCTATCAGTTATTGTTCCGAAGAGATCAGTCCACTGCAAAGTCGGGCAGAAGACTTCACAGACATGGCCGTGGATATGTGCTCGGACTTGAGAAAAATACTGAAGGAGACGAGACGTCATGGTACCGCTGACGATAGTTCAGCTTTCTCATGTGCCGAGAAATTACAAAGCTTCTTGGGTAATATTGAGTGTGCCGCAGGCGCCCTTGCTGAGATAAGGGCTAATGTGTGGATGGAAATCAAACGCAGTCAGTTTTTATATCCACAGTTGTACCTCGAACAGAAACCCGACGGCAGTACCGTCGGTCAGATAAAGACTAATTTTGGCCCCTTATCTAAAGATATAAACGATATTGAAAATTTCCATGGGCGATTGCCTCCGGCGCCAAGTCTAATACAAAGGTTCCCCACAGCTTTGTCAAATGGTTCCCGATCAGCATCGCCTATCGAGAACCCCCAATTAAAAGTTAGTGGGAAATATGTCCTCCAATCGCACGCGGAAGTTGAATCTCTGGAGGGAGATAAGGTGGAATTGGATTTAATGGGGGGTGAGGAATCGGAGACCACACGTTTGAGAGTTCTACATGGGGGTTCAGTTTACTCATCTGATAATATAAATCTGTCGACTTTGCCGGCCAATGTGGAGATGGTTCCCGAATTGTCTCTTACTGGTCTGTCAGCTGGTTCCCGGGTATCTCCCATCGGAAACCCTGAATCGAAATTTATCCAAGAGTATACTGTTTTGTCGCAGAGGAAAAGTGAAGTGCGCGCCTCCATAATTACTATAAAGCGTGATAATTCAGAATTGGCGTCCAGGCTACAGAGGGTTTGTCGGGCTGTCAGAGAACGCCTATGTAAAGTTTCAACTTCCCCTGATGTTTTGCCTTGTCGACCAGTAAGGGAACGCCCTGCTGATCAAACCTCTCCAATTATCTCCTTAATTACACCGAACATTTTCTACGATATATCTGCTCAGACTGGTCAGTCTCCACAAACAATGGGTCATTTAAATGGTTGCGGGTTGGGATGGATGACCAATCATCAGCCCGAAGCAGACATAGTGGTCATAAGAAATTGGTGACTGGAAAGCGGTACCCCGTGTCCATTGTGAAGTGTTCGTCACGTGGAATCGGGAGACATGTGGGGGCTTCGGACGTCCTGCGGGCACGGGGAGGGGGGAATCCCACCCTAAGTGAAAACTGTATCGTACAGTGGTGCCCCACACTAATCATAACTTTCGAGGGAAATCAAGCTGAATGCTGTCCAAGGCGGTTGTGTTGGGACCCGGGTGGGGGTATAGTTTGCATCCCAATGGGGGGATGGGACGCGTACTCTTGTTATCCCAACCAATTAACCTGTTCAAGTTTGAGGTCCTGTTGTGCAAATCTGCATCTTGAACTTTTGGAAAATGTTGCAACGGCAGTGGTCGGTTCACGGCTGGCTACCCAATAGTCCGCCCCTGTGGCTGTAAGTATTTTTGGTGTGTGAATTATGGGAGATTATCAAATTTAGGGATTTTGAAAAGTGAAGACCATCCTTAATGGGGCAACCCGGACAGTGGCAGATTATTTTTGGTTTTTAAAGTAAAATACATTCGAAAGATCAGGTAAATTTTGGCCTTTTTGCGACAAGGACACGCCTGTCCAGTCGGTTGACTGGTGCAACCTTTTAGGTTGGTCATCCACCGTACTGTTCCGTCGTAGCCCACGATCGCCAAGGCATTTTATGAATTCCATCGTAATATGAGAATGTGTTTTATTCTAAATTCGCGATTGTATTTTAGGTTCGATCAAAAGAACGTGGGTTTGTTATTTTATATTGCCTGAATATTGAAGTGTCTTAGCGAACTCTTCCATTATGGTGAACTATAGCAATTGTTAAGTTCTTTTGGCTTTGGCTCCTGACCAACCGAGTCCAGGTACACTTAGTGTAAACATTTGGAAAGCACATGTACTCCCACTATCAACTAACTTTGGCATTTCTGTGTCTCCCCTAACTCAGGGTCGCCACTGAGAAAGAGGTAACCGTCGTATCGCCTAACTTCACTTTGTGGCGTCTGAGCACTTTAGCGCACGCTAGGGGGACCGGTTCGTCAGGATACAATTGGCCTATTGTTAAAACTCAAAATGTAATGAAGGATGGTGGTATAAACTTGAAATTCTTAACAAAGATCGTAATCAAATTTTTAGGTTGACAATCTGTGGGTGACCAAGTACTGGACCACCGTATGAACTGCCATGTGACATTTCTCTTCAATGGGCTTTAAAATATTGACCGTTGCTTTTATCGTATGTTGAGCACTAGAAATTACATCAATCTCATTGGGCGTCGTATCGGGTTCCACCGGTAAGGGACTCTCATTCTAATTATTATATTGATGAAGCACTTCAGTGCGAAGAGGGGAACTACAGAAGTGGAATCTAGAGTTTGGTGATTCCGACTAGTCCGCCCGCATTTGAGCGGGTGTCCCATTGGCACCAGCTGTATGCCCGTATGAACGACATGCTGTGATAGTTTCGGGTCTAAAATTTGGGTCAGGTGAACATGGTTTTATGGGATCGAGTGGATTTTATGCACTTATTCCCAAAATACCTGTGAAATTTGCGGCTCTGGAGGCACTCGTAAAATGTGAGGGGGGAGAGTGTGGTAGGAATGGCCTCGCCCTAAACACCCCTGCTGCACTATAATTGGGTCCGTCTTGCATTATGCAAGGCTGTGACTGAACAGCCTTGTATATTCTAATGATCATAGCTTTATTCTAATGATCCGACCGTATATAACGATAGACCGGAGTGACGCTCTGAGAGATTACCTTGGATTCTAGAGAGATATGCGCGGCCTGACCCGATATACCTTTGCTAGGATGGAGTCTCGTACATGACTGTATGATTATACAGTAATGTTCCGTTTTGATATGTCTTAATATTACACGTATGTATTTTACTATGTCCAAACGTATGCCTGTAGGAGAGCGGTTTAGCTCGCGTACGGAAAGTCTTCTCACAGCACATCCGAAGTAGGAATAGATCACTCGCGGTATTGGCGAGTGTCACGTGGCCATTTATTCATGGCTTGGCTGTGACGTGTGTTTGTTTGAAACTCCTTGTAACATGAAGTATTTTATCTAGAAGGTTAAACCTTCTGCTGTTCATGAACATTTACATACCGTGTTCTGTTGAGTAATCTGTAAATGTTGTTTTGCGTTGTACTGCTGAATACACCTGAGAGATCTGTCGAGAGTTATGGTTTTTAAAATGTGCGTTATTAAAGTTTGCATAGAGTGTCTCCAGTTTTATGAGAACTATTGTATTTGGACTATTTTGATTTTGTATAATGTGCATTTAGATTGTTGTTGTGGGCCGTGTGTAAAACCGGTGTTGATTGGTCAAATCAGGCACTGGTAAACTGGTGGAACCTGTTTCAAGGACACTCGAGTCACTTGTTCAAGTCTGTGTTCGGGTGCGGTTTGTTATGAGTGGTAAAGCGATCTGGGGAACCGTGAGTTTTTGAATACTTTTGAGATAGCGGTTATTTTACTAATATTCCTAGAAATATTGCACCTGAATGGTATTGTTTGAATGGCATACACAGTAAAAATAGATGCATGTAGATTACATATTGATGGAACTGTTCATTGTATTGTAAAACGTCATACACTCTAAAAATGAACATTTATTATGTAAAACCTATACACTGTTAATACCGACTTGTATTATGTGAATACGGTATACTATAAAAACGCTCGTTTATCATGAGTGTTGTACACTGTAAAAACGTTCATTATTTATGCTGTTTAAGATTTATATGGTCGACTGATAATTGACAGTAATATTTTGTAAACACAGTGGACTATCAGCAGTAATGTTAAAACGAACCCTCGAAAATGTTTGTATTTATAGACACCCGGTTAATGTTTACCAGCGTTCGACATACATGTACTCTGGAGATAGGACTGACGTTCTGTGGTCGTCCACCATATGATTCCTACCTGGGGAAGCTGGAGTACCTGATCAGCGCTTGGTTGGTTTTGAATAACTGGATTCGCACGAAGTTGGTTCCAGTTGTGGTACTGTTACAGTGGTTACAGTGGTTACAGTGGTTACGCGTGTTCGCTCGTTGGATGTCTTTTGATGAACATTATCGAGGTAACATTTTCTGTTTGAACCATACAGAAGTTCCTACGGTACGCGTTCCGCGTGCGTGCTCCTGTAGTGGATCAAGTCAAAGGACTGCATGAACTCTGATTATTGATTAAATGAACTATCAATCTTATTATTTAAATGTACATTTCCTTACAAGCAATTGTTACAGCCAACACTACTGAATTATTCTGATATATTAACTGGGGTGAATAACGATCTCGCGCAGTAAAGACTATTTATAGATATTTAAAACAAGCTGATTTGTGTTGGTTTATTGCTGTAAACTGTTACCCGTGACAGCGAGGCTAAGCTAGGTGACTTGGTTCACGGCTCTTGCCATATATATAATACTCGGCTACTACAACAGTACCGCACAATACAAATAACCAAATTTGGTTCCGCACAGAGTCCGATTTCATTCCATGTAGGACCGAATATTATACAGAACCGAGCAGAACCAAGATTTCCAAGAGTTTTACTGTCATATCATCACATGATCATCTGCGTAGGGAAAAATCACGTTTTATAGATTTATTAATTTCTAGTTTGAGAGCAATTTAATGTTTCGCGAATTCATCTGCTTATCTGAAAAGAAGTTATTTTCGAAATTAATGAGTTGGAATCACGACCTCTTAAACTGCAAAATGTGCGAGAAAATTGCCACAACATTAATTTTCAGTTGACTGTTTCTCCAATAAGACATTTATACATGAAAAGGTAAATCAAAGCTATGTTTATACATTATAGAATGCGCCCAGATTGTGGAAAGCACTATATGACGCTCTAAACCTTGAACAGAAATTTATAGCTTTTCCACCATGCGCCATCCAAGTACCAAACACCCCTCGAAATTTCTCAAATTTGATGATTTGATAGCAAAGTACGATCGTAGTGTACAATATCTTTGACACTACGGTTCGTAACTTGTATTTAATTCTGATCAACCGGGGACCAGGGACATATGACTCTTTACCCAAGGTATTCATGATGTTCACACGAACACCACATTCAAAGCCTACCTGAGATTCAATATACTCTTAGACTAGATACCGACTTGGAAAACCTTTAGATTTGCGATTAAGAATACCTATCAGTGTTAGGGATTTAATGCTACGAACATCATAATGTTTTGCCACTATCACTGAAGACTGATGACCGCTGATATTTTGAATATAGACGCAGATTTTTTTATAGACAACGGATGATTACTGAATGAGGCATCTGAACCTTATGTTGAAAAATTCGGAGAAAATATATTACAAGGCGAGAAGAAAACAATGTAAATATCAACACTTGTCAATATAGAATCAGCGCGAGACAAGAAGATACTACAGTAATGAATCTAATTGACACCAATAACCTACGAGAACGACTCCCAGTCCTACGAGGGTATATTGACTTCTATTGAGGGCCTGACGTCATCTTCAACACGAAGTTACCGAATGGGATATGCCAATGTGCGCAAATCGTGTGCTTTATTAGGTTAACCTTTCATAAAGCTATCGCAGTGAGTATACTTTTGAAATGCTTGTTTCTGGTGGTCCACAGTTGTTTTAATGGTAGTTTACGATTTGTTTGGGGTCATTTACGCTTTGTTTTCGGTTTTCCCGTTTTGTCTGTCTCTGCTTACAGATTTTTGCGGTAATTAGCCGGACCCATTCAGTCTATAGATAGATTGTTCAGTCTATGCTGGTCTTTGCTCAGCCAAAGAATCCGCTACCGCCAAGTGGCTTTCGCAGGCGACATTTATCGCATCTAAATTTGCAAGTCTGTTGATTTCGTTCTTCGGTAAATCCTAATCTGGTACTTAACTTTTCGTGCAATTAGCACCCCGCACATTTTTGTATTAATAGTTGAGTGTTCGACTTGATTGGATATTGTACTACATTAATAGGACAATGCCACAGAGCTCTATCGTTCCTCTCAGGAGAATATGTATTAATCAGTTCCTACAGCATGCTGCATTTGTTTACCAGAAACTTCAGTTTGAAATATTCCGGTCAACTGTAGACACACATCAAAGTACCTTGAGATATTACTATTTTAATTTCCTCCGTATTTTAGGACTTCCTATATATCAAATGTACTATAGCAATCAATCATTCAGAATTCTCCAGACTATATCTTCCTGTATTGTGGTGCCATCATCTGAAATAATTAAAACACAAATGAATGAACATGTATATGACCTAATCCCAAGGGAATCGTTCCCTTAAAAAAAAAAAAATTAATCTGGATCCCATCTTTTGATTAGAATACTCGACATTTTCTTTATATCCCATCAATAGGTTCAAGATTTCCTTTAGAGAGCCGCATTATTAATCATGCTACTATCGGAATAGCCTCAATGATTTGCTTAGTCTTAAATCTACTACTATATGTTTGTTTACATAAATCGAAATTTGAATGTGTATTGAATGTCATTATCTTAATCGTTTTTTTCTACAGTTATTACAGCTTTCCCATCTCCGTATGTTAAACCAAACTATCCATGGGGAGCCCTGTACTACGTTTTAAGTAATTGTCATATCTCAGCACGTTTTGATTTTAACCCTATCTGGCCTGGGCGGTTTGGGGTGTACCGCAGCCTGGGTGGGGGAGGCGGAAAGTGCCCCCTCCTATATATTTTCGCTATCGTTGAGGCTAGAGGGCTGAAACTTACCACACTATATCTTTGGGTCAAGCTCTACACGAAAATGTAAAAAAATCTCCAAGGTCGTCGCCATGATGACGTCACTGTTGACGTCATTTTCAAAAAGAGTATTTTTGGACGATTTTCCGGTCAAAATCTTCGATTTTTTATTTTTGTTTTTTCTTCGCAAAAACTGCATGATAAATTAGTAAATAATAATCTGATATGAAATAAAATAAGTTTTACCCACTTTTCCGTACCGAAAAGCAAAATTTTTGAAGAAATATGACGAGAACATCACTTTTTATGGTACCCCACATGGCCGTCATTTTGAATTTACCCATGATCCTCTGCTCGTGAGGTTATGCATATGGGCTCAAAATGACCCCAATATGATAACCTATAATGTCACGAAGTTTCAGCTCTTCATTTGTTGGCGTTCCGGAGATATCGCAGACAGTTTGATAGGTGAATATTTTGCCTCCCCCCTCCCCCAGGCCTGGTAGGTTCAATGGGGGAAGGGAGGGAGGCGAAACCAATCAGGGGGTGATTTTTGGTGATGCTAAGACATATGGTTTCAGTAAAATGCATAGAATCGCGTTAAATCAACATGCTCATTTGTTCGAATTTTTTGAAGAAATATGACAAAAACATCATTGCTCTGGTACCCCCCCACATGGCCGCCATTTTGAATTTTCCCATGATCCTCTGCTCGGTAGGTCATGCAAATAGGCTCAAAATGACCCCAATATGATAATCTGAAACGTCACGGGGTTTCAGCTCTCAATTTTTTGTCGTTCCGGAGATAAAAGCAAAAAACCCCAACAGGGGTGGGGGGGAGGGGGAGCACTCCCCCCCCAGGCCAGGTAGGGTTAAGAAAAAAAAGAATTCGTCGTGCAGGTCAATCAATGATTTGACAGCTATATTCCAAGGAGATATGGTGCTCCAATATAGAAGCCGTGCACATCTTAGATCGCAGTATTAATGATATTGTGGTGTGTAGCTCAGCAATGGCACTGCACAGCTTGTATCCAATTTCGCTTAGACCTGTGTGTTTTCCTTCTTCGTGATATTCAAATGAACAACGTTGTCGTTTTGTAAATACATGTGGATATAGTAAGAGTACTGTGATAAAGTTACAGGTTTGAAGACATTCACACCACAATGTCTCCTAGTCTTTTTTGCAAGTGCCTAGCTTGTGTTTGCAACGTCGAATCTAGTTTTGCATGTTATGCATGGCTGGCATATTATGATAAAGCTTTATACAAATATGGTGTTTCGAGTAGCGACGCGAACATAATCTATTGAAGACGGTTGTTTTTTGAATGATGGTTCTGACGTTGGAATATAGGTCAATCACATGCGATTCCTTGTTGGTTTTGTGCAATCTGCAATCCGCTATGCAATCTATCTTTTTATGAACTGTTCACCCAATTGTTGTGAATTTGACATATGTAATCTACAAATGTCGGACTCATTTGTGTTCCTCAATTTTCCCCTCTTGTTCACGATAGTGTAGTGCCAGTTAGAGAAAGTCGTTTAATTCGCATTTATATTGAATACACAACTCTATATAAGCTCTTTAAACTTTTCAAAGCTAAGTACACTTTTGTCGCTTAAATTATTGTCAATTTAAATGTCGTTTACACAACCCGACAGTTATTATATCTCTGCTCGAAAATTAGTCTTTAAAAGAATACAGATATGCTTCAAATATATTAATTATTCCCATTCATCATTCAAATGCATTCTTCTGACCATGGTCAAATTGTATTGCTCTCCTTATCGCATATCTACAACATATAGTACGTGATGAAATTCTTAAGAATTCTTAAATACGATTCTTAAATAAAATAGCGGAGATACTGGAATACCATGGCCTCACAGAACCGCCCGTGGGATTTCTTTGGATACATTGAATATCAATTGATAAAACCAGTATAACGTCGTGTCGTGTCGTGTCGTGTTTATGTCACGTACGACGTTGCATGTTATCGTTCCCATGTAATATTTTTACGTAAATGGTGGAATTATGCTGATGAAAGCCTAACATCCTCATTTGACCGATATTTATACAATGGTAGTGCATGCAAAATCGATTCCGTTCCTGATATCAGGTGCTGATTAGGGAATTAATAAAACCTGCCCCATCTGCAAATGCGCTCTTTAATTCTCCTTGACATTTACTCTGCAATGTTTAGTCAACAAATGCAAATAGTTTCACGGAGAAAGATCTGTTTCTCATCCGATTGACGTGCCACGATGCGAAAAGCAATACGCGGCAGACGACACCATGCGAAAAGCAAAACGGGATACACATCACGCTACCAAAAACTACGAAGAATGGGACACGATGAGGAAAATGGAGACCCCATTATCTTGAGGAACGGAGTCGGTCACATATTGGTCACATATGGTGACCACATGCAGTTAATGCTAAATTTGAATGGTAATTAGAGCCAAATGAACTAGGTAATAGTATGTACACATTTCATGCGTCAGGATTTATATATTTGGTTGATCAAGATATCGTCTTAATCATAAACTCAGAGGCTCCATAGTTCTCTTGTCGCTCTGTCAGACTATCCGCTTTTTGTTCCGAATGGAGCTCCCTTGCTTGTGTTGTCATAACGCGTCACCCACATTAAAATCTGCCCAAACCTGTTCATAACAAATTAAGCTGATTCAATAACAGGTCGCTAACTCTACCAGGCCTAGGGTGGGGGGGGGCATTATGACCCGCTACCAAACTGTCTGAGCCATCTCCGGATCTAATAAACAAACTGTTTATGGATAACAACTTCTAGTTTATTCAGGATGACGTTTCGATACAGGTACTTGTATCGTTCTCAAGTCAATGCCATCTCCGGGACGACAACAAATTTAAAGCTAACACTCCGTGATCATATTTAGGTAATTTTGAGACTATTTGTATAATCTTCCGAGCAGAGGATTATGGGAAAATAAAATAAAAGATAGTGCCACGGCACTGTAGCGCTCATCTGGCTATAACTGGAGAAAGTGGCTGCGAGAAATTTTTACTGAAGAACTGCAATAGATGAGTTTCTAACTTGCGTTGTCTCCCCTGAACAAAATGGCAATATAGTCGATTTCACAGGAGGTCAAGCTGCAAATTCATGATTGTAATTGGAGGTTATGGAATAAAGGCAATTATACCAAAATATGATGTGTGATTGTCAGTAAAGCTGTATAAGCAATAACCAGAACCAATTTTTATTATGTTATTGCAGTCGTTCGTCCGTCTGTCCACTTCGTGTCCGGACAGTACATTGGACAGTTTTTAACCTACGATTCCAATATTTTGTGGGTATATGCACCAGGGGGAGACATGTAGAGTACGAAATATGTGCGACTGGGTTGTTACGATGGCAATGAGATGTAACAGGACATTTTTCCAATGAAAGTAATCTCTGGTGAGGTATGGCCTAACCAAGACATACCCCCATCTGTCTGCGAAGATGTAAAAGATAGTGCCACGGCACTGTAGGTCATCTGTCTGTAACTGGAGAAAGTAGCTGCGAGAAATTTTTACTAAAGAACCGCAATAGATGAGTTTCTAACTTGTGTTGTCCCCCCGGAACACTATAAAATGATCCATGCAGTTATTTCCTGAGATTTTATGATAAAGTTTCATGGGAAATTCAAGATGCGGCAATATTGGATTTTCGAAATGAACCAAAAAAAGGTATCTTGCACAACTGGACCACAAGGGGAACCTGTGTATCAACATCCATGCAGTAATATCTTAAGAATTTACGATAACAAAATTTCATGGGGAAATCCAAGATGGCCACCTGGTGGCCATATTGGATTTTTCAATCAGACCATATATGCTATCCTGCACAGCTAGACCCCAAGGGCAACCTCTGTACCAAATTTGAGAAAGATCCATGCAGTAGTTCCTGAGAAATCACGATAACAATGTTTCATCTGGAAATCCAAGATGGCCGCCTGGTGGCCATATTGGATTTTTCAATCAGACTACAAATTGTATCTTGCGCAACTAGACCCCAAGGGGAACCTCTGTACCAAATTTGAGAACGATCCATGCAGTAGTTCCTGAGAAATCGCGATAATGTTTCATCTGGAAATCCAAGATGGCCGCCTGGTGGTCATATTGGATTTTTCAATCAGACCGCAAATTGTATCTTGCGCAACTAGACCCCAAGGGGAACCTGTGTATCAAATTTGAGAAAGATCCATGCGGTTCTTCCTGATAAATCATGATAACGAAGTTTCATAGGGAAATCCAAGATGGCCGCCTGGTGGCCATATTGGATGTTCGAATCAGAGCAGAAAAGGTATCTTGCACAACTAGACCCCCAAGAGGAACCTGTGTACCAAATTTGAGAAAGATCCATGCAGTAGTTAACGAAAAATAATGATGACAAGATTTCACTGGCAAATTCAAGATGGCCGCCTGGTGGCCATATTGGATTTTTCAATCAGACCACAAATTGTATCTTGCACAACTAGACCCCAAGGGGAACCTCTGTACCAAATTTGAGAAAGATCCATGCAGTACTTCCTGAGAAATCGAGATAACAATGTTTCATCTCGAAAATCCAAGATGGCCGCCTGGTGGCCATATTGGATGTTCGAATCAGAGCAGAAAAGGTATCTTGCACAACTAGACCCCAAGGGGAACCTGTGTACCAAATTTGAGGAAGATCCACAAAGTAGTTCCTGAGAAATTGCAATAACAATGTTTCATGGGGAAATCCAAGATGGCCGCCTGGTGGCCATATTGGATTTGTGAATCAGACCACAACAGGTATCTTGCACAACTAGACCCCAAGGGGAACCTGTGTACCAAATTTGAGAAAGATCTATGCAGTAGTTCCTGAGAAATCGCGATAACAATGTTTTAATGGCAAATTCAAGATGGCCGCCATGGCGGCCATATTTAAAATCGTATCGACACGGCATGAACAAATTCTGGTGTACTCATTGGTGGGAACATGCATGCCAAGTTTCAGCTTAATCGGCCAAGCGGTTTCAGAGAAGAAGATGTTTACGGACGACGGACGACGGACGACGGACGACAGACAATCAGGCCATGACATAAGCCCATCGGGCCTTCGGCCCAGATGAGCTAAAAATCAACTAAAAAATCCCTTTTTTAAAGACGTCATACAAGCGGCCATCTTGGATCCCCCCAACCCTGGGCAAACCAGTGGGCATTTATTGATCCATAGCCACGATTTTACACTTCCACTACATCCTCACGTGACAGAGGTATCTGGTTTCCATTGACATTTGCTAAAAAAATATACCATGCTACAATTTGGGCGTAACTCCAACAAATATGTGATGACAAAAATCAGAGTAAAATAGCAAATAAAGAAGTGTATATTTTAATCCTTTTCGATGTCTGCCAGGGCTCCCCACTTTTTACCTCCGTCGATCAGACGGAGGTCTAGGAGAGCAACGTGAAATCTCCCGCCAAATAATTGTCATATGGGGAACCCACGACTCATAGGATTTCCAATAGGGATTGTCATGGTTCACGACGAAATTTTGACTTCCTGGTTGGACACAATTGAAATAATGGGGTTCCCCATTGCAATGCATTTCAATGGGCCTTGCTTCTGTAGTCGGGTTCCACTTCCCTTTGTGCGCACGAGGATTACCTAAAATGCAAACCGAGCACGTGTTCGGAAAGAAATTTGTCCACTGGCAAACAACATGTCGGCTGTTAGGAGGCCCATCAATTCTTTAGCACACATCAGGGATTCATACACGTCGTCTATAGGGGGCCGAACGGCCAAATTGAATAAAAAACTCAATTTTCAGTTGTGTTTATTCAATTTTTGTTGTTTTTGAAGGAAAATGTTCGATATTTTCAGAAAATTCAATTCGAATTTGCTTTAAAAACCGATTACGAATTGAGTTTTCTCCCCTGTTTGGAGACGGACGTCTGTGTAACAACAACACATTTCAGTCGAACTTGGACGAGAAAAGCCGACCGATGGTGTTTTAGAACGGGATTTTCAGTAACATTCGGGTGAACTCAGGGGGACGTTTTCAAATAGGAACCCCAAACCACAAAGTCGTCGCTTTAACTTCGAGCCACCTTGAACCGCGTTGTTCTTCACTCTGTGGAGTAGTAGCCCTGCTGTGCAACCATGGAAAGGTTCAGCTTATTTGCATACGGCTTGCATACGGCCAACGTATACTGTACATTAGCAAGAGCGACAGAGTAGTCCCCCCTCATGTGTTGCATGTGTTGGAAAGCTTTCACTTTCCACAGTGTATATACGGTATGTACAATTTTATAGCGGTTATATTTTCCCAACGAAGTTCCGATCAAATGATTAACAATCCAGGGCAAGAACTTAGAAAAGTCGTCTAGTTAGCTTGTAATCAGCTACGTGATAACACACTTATATGGTCGCCCGATTTAGTGATTTCTCGGGCTTTTCTACCCTCTGTGCTTTCGTGAGCAGATTGTGTGTGCATATGGATAAGTTGAAGAAATAAGGTACGTATTTATTCATGTATTTGGGTCGAATTTCATGAGTTGAATTTTGCTGTTTGTCGTGCGCCGGCATCATTGAAAACTGTTGACCGCTTCTCTCTTGCACCACATGATATTGGATATCAGCTGATTCCTCACGAAATAAACATTACGCATGTAATGACCACATGCGGGGTGATACATGTGTCAATCGGTCAGACATTTCCAAGGATGCCAAGTTCTAACTTAAAACAACCATGCCAGACTTCATTCCTTCACTCAGAATAATTGGATCTAACTTTTACAAAACCTCACAATAGCTCCTGGATCTACAACAGATAAATGAAGGGACCTATTTTATCTGTGCTATGGCAAAAATATCATGTAGAATGGGATTGTGTGGATAATATCAGATTCATGGAAGTTGAAGTCCTGCAGCATGCTCCACAAATATCATCAAAGGTCATACAACTTTCTGCTCTGCACCAGTGTGGATTTTTTTTTTACAAAATTATCTCCCTTGACCAGGTAAGGACTTGAGTATCTAAAATGATTTAGCTTCTAGAAACAAAGACTTCATTTCCTGAGTAGAGGTAAAAACCGAACATATTTTGACTATTTTATCCAAATTTCAATTCCACTTCTGGTATATGTGCATGTATAACATACATACAGAATGAACTGCATACAGAATAACACAAAGAACAGGTATATATGTATCTTATTACATTCTTAACCAAAGATCAATACCTGGGTGATATTACAACAATACCATGGTGTTATATATTGTTATGATTGGCTTAACTTTAGCTGCTGAAGATATTTTTAATTTGAGGGCAATGGGCAATCATACTAAATTTATTTTCATAACTTCATTTATTTTCACAATAAGCAACATAATCGAGATTAGCAAGTGAAGTTTTACAACATAATATAATATGCATCATGGGTCTCCTTCAGTTTAGTGTAGACATATATACCCTTGAATATATGTTATCATGATTCAGTCATAATATTGTCTGTATTATATTGATGTCGACAAGGAATAAACATAGTTATTTGATAGTATTATTAATTGTATGTTGCTTATGATTAACATTAACTTTTTATTCGCGGGAATCCAGCCATTCGTTCCATATGGGCAATATTCTCATCAGCCATCATCATTCAATATAAATGTGATACATGTTTATGGTAATTGATACATTATGGTAAAGGTGACCTGTGACACCAGTATGCAAAATTATTCCGAGCGCATTGAATCATCACATGAAGCGGAGACAGATCAGAACGGAGTGTCGATAAAATCAGGCGTGTTTTGTAGAGCATTCTCTCAATGAGGATGATATACTGTACACATACAAAATATGAAGTGTTGATGTGTAGGGCCTATAGCACAAAATCACAAACAAGTTGCTAAAACTAGGCACACAGGGTCTCATTTCTGCCGCTAACGTGTTGATTTGGGTGGGGGCGTCCCCTCAGGGGGAGGTGGGGGTGGGAAGGAGCCTAATGTCTCAAGCAGTATTCCAGGTTTTCCATCAATATACTCTATTCCATAGCCCAATATTTCAAGCACGTGAAATCAGACAAAAAATATTTGCGGGGAATGTGACTTCCTAATCCCTACACATGTAGCTGGACATGCTATTGGGGAACCCTCAACCCCAGGTTAATTACCATTGGTGAAGTTAACGTCCAAGAAATGCAAAACTGAGCTTGGCATCCGGTCCTATGTTATTCAGTGATGTATTCTCCTACGGACCCTGTTGCCTCGACGAAGGTCTTTGCGCTCATCCAGCGCTTGTTATCAAAAAGCCCGACTGTGTTATATTTAGTGGCGATAATTTTCTCGATGTTTTTGGTTTTTAGAATTGACCTTTTGCGGCCATCCAGCTTGGCTTTCCAGAGGTTCGTCTGCAGCTATAGATACTATATTTTATCAGCAAGATCATTTGGCCTAGGAGAACTGACTCTCAGTCTGTGGTTCCGGAAATGACTTCAGTGAGTGTCGGTTTATCGCATTGCAAATTTAGGCGTGTTCCCCATTTGATAAAATTATGCCACACAAGTTTGACGGAGTGGCATTTCCAAAACAAATGAATGACTGTTTCGTTTTCACTCTCACAGAATGAGCAATTTGCAGATTGTAATTTTCCCCCATTTTTCCAATTGACTATTTGTGACTAAATTCTATGGACAATTTGAAACTGAAAATATTGTAGTTGTGTTGCTGTTGTCGTTTTCCACACCAATTGTTAAGTTTTGTGCCAGTCGATTTTTTGGCATTCTCCTTCCGTTTCTAAGTCGTTTTGCCATTTCATCTGGGTGTTCATTGGGGTTATTTTAATGTCACTTAGAAGAAGTTTGTAAACAAATTTAGAGCATGCATTTTTGATTGATCAGTTTAGTCCTGAATTTATGGTTTTCTGTCTCTCTCAGCTTTTTCAATTGCTTGCCTGATCCTTCATGTTCCAAACGAAGATGTAATTTTACGCTACTAACAATTGCAAAATATAAGAGAAAGTTATTTGTTTGTATATTGTACCTTGCTTTGAACGCATTAAACAATAGAAATGTATTATCTGTAGAAATTGAATCATTTATATTTTACACCATGTACGTGCCATATTCTTACGTCCTGCCCGTCTTCCGGGCGAGCAAAATCATAGACTAAGAAGTTACACACATTTTTTTCTTTAAATTCCGCTTCTATACAAAAACGCCATGAAAGCAGAACTTCCTTCCAAAAAGGTTTCTGGATTTTTTTTCTTCTCATTTTCTGGTAGAGCAGGGAGGACAATCTGTCGTGTGGTAACTTTCAGCCTCCTACCTCAAGGGGTAAGAAAACTAATTAGGGGGGCCGGAATGGCCCACCAGCTCTGGACAGGTCCAAAAAGCCCCAGTCCAGATAGGGTTAAACGTGTCCAAAATATCTCTTTTGAGATATATATGCTTAACTTGGCATTTAGAGTACCTAAGCGGACTCGAGCGGAGATACCAATATGGTATACCCGAGAAAATATTGCAGTGCCTGTGGTTTATTTTACAGACATTGTAGTTTGGTGCATGTTCTTAACCCTACCTGGCCGGGGGGGGGGGGCGGGGGGGAGAAATGGCACCCCCTACCAAACTTTCTGCGCTATTTCCGGAACGACAAAAAATGGAGAGCTGAAACTCCGTGACTTTATAGTTTGTCATATTGGGGTCATCATGAGCCTATTTGCAGAACCCCCCAAGCAGAGGAGCATGGGAAAATTCAAAATGGCAGCCATGTGGGGTCCCAGAAAATTGAGGTTTTTGTCATATTTCTTCAAAATTTCTGCTTTCCTCGATGAAGAGCGGGCAAAAACTATTTTATTTCGCATCACATTAATATTTGCTATTTTATCATGCAGTTTTTGCGGAGAAATTGCATAAATAAAAAATTCGGAAAATCTGACTGAAAAATCGACCAAAAAATGTCATTTTTGAAATTAACGTCATTGTGACGTCATCAAAGCGGCCATCTTGGATTTTTACATTTTCTGGTAGAGCTTGACCCAAGTGCATAGTGTGGTAAGTTTCAGCCCCCTAGAGCAAGGGATAAGAAAAATAATTAGGGAGAGGCCATTTCGGCCCCCCAGGCCACAACAGGTCCCAAAATGCCCAGGCCAGATAGGGTTAATGTACGAGAGCTGGCCTCTGAATGTTGAACGTGCTGTATGTAGCAGATTTTCAGACCTAGCTACTTCTTCATTTCATCAACGACGACTTTTAACTTCACAGAAACTGCGTTGTGACAGGTCAACCATTGAGGTTCACTAAAAATCAGATATTAATGGAACAAATGCCATCCTTCAGAAATAAAAATAATCGAGGAGTATGATAATTTCTCAAGTCATTATGGTATAACATCGAATGCATTCGTTGAAATCCACACTTTTTCAAACAGGAAGAGTTGTGCTTGCCAGATCTCAGCCACTCTCATCGCTCGCATAGTCTTTGTTTAGATATTCCTTGAAGTAAATATCATTTACGATTTTCTATTTTTACACGACAGACATGTAACTGTATGGAAATATGAGCCGGAAATTCTCATTAGACTGACCTCACCATGCTGAAACGAAGTTGGGGAATACTGGAGCATTACCCCAAAATATACCGGTCGGCACGAAGCGATACACTAGCGAAGCGGAGAGCGACGCTAAAGGGAGCGAAAAACTTTCAGAAAAAATAGCCTCAATTGCTCGATTTCCAAGACACCCACATCGCTTTTCACCCCATAAAAACAAAAACAACAGCCACTGACATTTTCAAAGAGACACATTCTGAAGCTTTCAAACGTAGGTCAACCTGCACACATTTGAATCTAAGATGGGCATTTATTTTAATAATGAATATTCCATGCAAACATGTTGATGATAAATCCCCTGCAGTTTCATTTTTAAGCACTGAACATTCAGAATACGAACATTCAGTGTTTTCTTTCTTTCTCAAGTGATAACTATAACTGTTCAAGTAAAAACAATAAAGTTATATTTTCTGTTCATAAACACAACACACTGAAGAGAAATTTCCGTCTAAAACCATCACTCCCTGTTTCGTAAAGCTACAGACGAACTTTATTAAAGCACTCGTGATCACTCATCCAACTTTTATTCGTTGGGTGAGAGAAAAATCGTTAATTTTCTTACCTTTTACTCGTTTCCATCCACTAAACCGCGACGAAGAGACACGCCCACGAACAAGGGGAGGCAAATCAGTGGGTATAAAATATGAAAAGTGAATCCGAAACAGCCTACGTACACCATTGCACAAAATATGGACATTTTTATCGATTCCCTTTTATTTTTTCATAACTGCTACATTTTCTTTCTGCAACACAAACCGAAAACCATCAATTCAGTCAACCTAATTGGGAAACTGCACTCTTATTGCTAATATATGGCAGACATCAAGGAGATATATAACAAAACGTCACCATTAGAATTCTACCTCAGCAAAGTATTGTCTGTTGAAAAATCACAATGCCCTGGAGCAAAAAAAGAAAAAAAAAAACCGCAACAAACTTACATAACGTCCAACACTATAGGCGCATTTCAAATATGCGAATTGGATAGCTTTGCTGATGTAATAGTCCTGCAAATCAGATAGTGAAACGTATGTGTGTTAACGCCAGAGGTATGTGCGACGGCACAAAATGAAGACAACGTTTCTGTACAAACAGATTATAAAAAGCAGTACGAAGGCACAAACATGAGGTCCGCCTGATTAACACATAGTTTAACTGACCATGTTCAAGGAGCCAACCTCATTTTTATTGGGCAGCCGTGTTACGCAAATCGAATTCGAGTCAATACTCTAATACCCGTGACATATCCCACTGCTGGCACCAGGAAAACTCCCGAATACCATAGCTAAACTATCTATGAAAGCAAGTTAGTTTATTGCAAGCTCGGTGACAATTATCCAACAATGAGTGAACACAATTTAACGTCGCTTTCAACAATATTTCAGCTATATCGCGACAAACCAACCAAGCACCACCCAACCAAGTTGCGTTCCTGTTACTTCAAACAAGAAATCTTTGAAGCAGCATGAAATCAGACACCCTCTATCCACCCTATAAAGCACTGAAGACAGCACACAAGACACAGACAGGACGCTTACACGGTGCAATAAAGACAAGTGATATTACAGTGCTAGACATCACATTATCAAGTTCCTGTTGCTTCTCAGCAAAATGCATTGAAGCAACAGGAACCCGTGATAACCAAATCCAATCATCGTGTTGAAGATTTCTGACGACAAATTTTGTTATTCTGCGGATCAAAAGTGATCATCGATAATATAATCTTCACTATCGGAAGACAAGTTATTGATTAACTCATCAATAGTAAGGATGGGATGGTTATAATCTCACTGTGCTCTTATCTTCCTGCAGTGCTCATGCCTTAGTGAAAGATACTCTTTAATACACGTCAAACGTTAAGAAGACTGAGTTTTATTGTTTCCTATGTATACAATCCCTCACCCACGCTGGTTAAAATTGGGATTCTAAACTGGTGTCAGTTCATCCAACGTTATCAGTGGATGCTGCGGAAATAAGAATCATAATGTATTTTAGCCTTATATTTAAGTGACGACAAATCTGTCGCAGTCACCACGACTGCTCCGTCGATTGCGCATTCCATGCAATACCAACTGTTTGGCTTACAAGCCGTTTTCAGTCGGTCGAGTTTTATTGGTTCCTATGCATGCAATCCCTCACACAATTCCAAGAAAGGAATGACGGTTGGAAGATCAAACCTCGTCAAACTTAATTTACCGATGGAGCTTTGTATTTAATGTTATGAATGAAAATATATGTTAAATGTGGCCTGACAGGATAAGAATTCTAATAAAAGGGCTCTAAGGGTGCAGAATCACGAGATGGTGGCTATGGAACATGTCTAAATACTAAAATTCCTTCTCTAGGTTAGAGTAGGTTTGGTAGAAATATATTACGATTTGGTGCCCAAAGTAACGTATGTGTTGCACCACTATTAACTGAAGATATTTCTTTTTTATGTATTTTGTTATCTTTGTTAGGTACATTTTTTTTATAAATTCTCACAATATGTCATAAGATACCATAACTTACTTTCTCACATATTTGTATGCACACACCTCTAACAATTTGTACAGTAATATGTAGGTTACACATACAATCAGAAGTGATGAGAAGCATGTGGCACAAAACGTGTTGAAACATTTGATAAGGTAAAATCAGGATGATTCCCCTAGGACACATGCACAAATATACACTCACACTGACAAACACGTACACTAAATACGAGAAAAAATTTGGAATAACAGCCCAGTCTCAACACATGAATAGAAAACTCATGGGCTATTCCCTATCGAACTTGTATCTGTCTAAATTGAATAATCAAAGCCGAAGACTTATTTATTGATACGACACCAGAGGACCTCACTTCTGTCCGAAGACCACCTTGATGTTATTTACCGAGGCTATGTATTTCTCCTCGTCTTTCCTTTGCAGTATCAGATGTTTTACTCCATTGACACTCAGCCTTACATTACGACATCGAAAAACGTATATATTCAAGCATTGCTATGTCTTGATGTTACAGTCATGTTGTATATTTGACATTTTGCTCTACAGAAATGCTGTCATTAAACCTTAATTCTCTCTCTCTCTCTCTCTCAACATAAATGCAGTCTATGAAGTAGTTTACGCCAGTTGTATAATAAAACACTTCTGATGACCAGAGTAATTGGACGAATTAAGATTTTAAAGGGTATTCTCATCCTACATACCCACTCTGCTTCAAACATTTCCTTGGTGTCATAGAAAATGGTTGTATTAGGTCTTCCCTCTCATTTCTGATCCCAAAATCCAGTATTTTACGAAAGAAAGGCAGTTTTTCAGTTTTCTTTCCGAACGCGTAACCTTTGACCCATGACGTCATAAAGGGAACTCGCCCATAATCGCCAATACTATTTAGATAGAAAGAACCTGAACAACTCCCTAATCTATTTGCCATATTTTCGCGTTATATC
The DNA here is from genome assembly GCA_036873755.1 of Hanleya hanleyi. Classification (NCBI taxonomy): domain Eukaryota; kingdom Metazoa; phylum Mollusca; class Polyplacophora; order Lepidopleurida; family Hanleyidae; genus Hanleya; species Hanleya hanleyi. The sequence goes on from JAVTVY010022106.1 coordinate 74,472, forward strand.
AAGCAGTTGGATGTACGGTGGGGCTTCCAAGACCACTCTTGCTAATATATAATTGTATTTATCATCAAAATATGTAATATTAGCACAAAAGACGAGAGTTTATTAGCACAAAAGACGAGAGTTTATTAAGCTATCTTCCGGATCGTCAACCCCCATTTGCCGTTACATTCATACACATGTTTTCGATGAGCAGCCTACACTGTGTCGAATTATCTGAGATATGATAATCTTACATTGACAACATTTATTATCTCAAAACAGTTATGCCTATCAACTGTGTTTGTCAAAAACTGGAAATGCGGCTCATATGAGACGGGCGCTCGGGGAAATTATAGCGGGTCAAGCATGGTTTGCTTCGCCGGCGAGCGACAGCAGTTGACCTACAATCAAGGCTTCCAAAATTGACTGCAAATCTTTGGTCTCTCTTCATTGTAACACCGATGAGTTTTTGGAATATAAAGCTTAGCTGAATATTCAACAAGTCGAGAGAATGAAGAAAATACAAACTCTTCTCGAGAATTCAAGATAGCCAGTGTGTGGAGAAAAGAGGTCATTTGTGGGAGCAATCTTTTTTAACACAGAAACAATTCTCTGTCGTAGCCTATGCAGAGTACATGCATGTGAACTGCATAATGCATACTCCCTGCGCTGAAAGTTATGCTGCAAACTGTGATACTTGTATGTGAATAGAAACAGAGGATTTCTGCTGTTTACAAGAAAATATAACTGTGTCTGGTGAATAGTAGGTAACCTAAACTAACTTGAAATTTCCTCAGTTTCTTTGGGCTGATGCAGTTTTTCTGAAACGTGGAATTTGATTAAATCTGTTGGGTTTTCACGCGCGTGTATTCATAGGCAGAACTCGACCTTGCATGTTCGCGGTCAATATATTGATTTAGATACGTAGTCCACAGAACAGTCCCACAATTGTTTCCATATATTCTAGAATTCCAGATTTTCTTCTGATCGCATCAGTAACCATCACAAGTGTATGATGATTTGTCCACCAGTACCGGTACTTGAAATATAGGACTGCTTGCAATGCAATTCTTCGTGGTCAAACTAGCCCCCAAAATTACTCATATTCGATAAATTGTTGAAGTAATTATTTATCTGAACTGTCATTTTGCTACCACTCTACTTGTATTGGTGTTCAAACTTTGGGAAAGTATGAAAACATGTTCCTAATTGGTCAATCAATTCAAGCCTCTCAATATAGAATGTGACTGTAGACAGACTAACATGTTCCCTCGCTGCCTGTGACGTCACTAATTCTACTATGTTTCCAAATTAGCGTTTTCCGTGGTTATTTTCTCCTCTTTCATAAAATTGAAAAAAATGAGAGAAAAAAATCTATTGTTTCCAGTACATATTAAATTATGTATTTCCATAGTTTTTAGCCATTTGAATATTCCAATGAAGATAGCCTTTAAGCTGGTATTTGCTCGGCCAACGTTATTGGTGGATTCTGCGGACATAAGGTTCAAAATTACATTTTAGCCTATATCTAAGTGAGAAAAAATCTGTCGCAGCCACCACCACTGCTTCATCGTTTGCGCCTTCCATGCACTATCAACTGTCTTTCTTATAAGCCGTTTTCAGGCGACCACAGTCGCTCTTCCACAATAATAATAATAATAGAACTACTGTTGTAACATATCATGGTTGTCCACATAACATGACATACATTGTTTTCAGTGTCAAAACTGATTCTTCAAAGCGATGAATAGCAAGTTCTTTCTGCGATCACAAGAAAACGAATGTTGAACGAAGGCGTAAAAAAGATCTAATGAGACTACTGTTGCCGTCCTGCTTATCCGCATGACTCCCACAAATGTATGACGCCATCTGTTGTGTCAAACCAGATTCATTTGGGCCTTTAAACTTTCTCCTCAACCGAAATATGGTAGAATAGTGTGCATATAAAGTATCTTAATTATTATTGTTTACTGTAGCTAGTGTCACGTAGCTATCTAGTCGATAAAATCAAAGCTCATGCGGATACACAACGCATGTTGCATGGCATGAGGTGGTAATTCTGTTTCCGTCCACTCATTTTTTGTATTGCATTTTCGTATTAGACATTACAATACATCATCGTTTTGACTTGGGTACAGAATGAAATAACAAGAAAATACCCCCTATCTCATCCTCAGAGATTATAACCACATGTGCTGCAGAGGGCTTTTCATCTCTGTTTTTGGCTTCGTTATCAACTGAATCCATTCGGTAAAACTACAATGATAAATTACGGCCCCCATGATATATTACGTCTGACAATCCAGCAATTAAAGGAATTATTGTCTGGCAACCTCGCGCCATTGTGTAGTCATATCCCCCAATGCGATGTCGAAGCACCGCACCTTGGTCCGGAAGGACAGGAAGCCGATTATGGGTGTCGGTCGAGTCGCGAATGATCAGGCTTGACAATGGTAGAATCTTCTACGATCTGTTATCTCTAAGCCTCCCAGTGTGCTCTCGTCTTCCTGAAATACTCAACGCTTGGTCACAATGCTAAAGGGGACTACCGTACTTGATACTGATTAATTACAGTGAAACAAATACAATTGTTATTCACCATTGCTTCGAAATTCGAAGACTAAAATCTGCATATTAAAAAACAACAAAAATGCCACTGTTTTGAAATATACTACTTAGATATGAGCCGACACGGTTCTGATGATCTTGTTTTAATGTACAAATTATTAGTGAGCAGCTTACAAGCAATTTCGGAGCTTATGAGGACAGACAAAATAAAACATCAAACTTTTTTCCAGCCGTACCCAACGTCATTACCTTCATGTTTTTGCTAACCGCATGATATTGCCTGTTTTAGCTACTTTTGGTTATTTTACCGAAATGATGCTTGGCCAAAAGGGGAGTAGGCTTGTGGTAACAGCCATGCATATTGTTCTTGATACTAGGCTAATGTGTCAAGACGTTGCCATGTAATAATAGCAGAGTTTGCTCATTTGACATGTGATTAGCACTACCAGGTTATATCATAGGGCTGGTATAACATTTAGTCAGATAGATTCAAGACTCAGGGAAATGACTATTCAGTTACACATATCCCCTTTCTCTGAGACTTGATTTTAATTTGGCTCACAACGGCTCCACAACAATGAAATACAGATGAGATACAATAACAATCTCGATTGCATGCGACGACGCCGATCATACTGAGAAAATATAATGAATTTGACAGAGACAACACAATACAATAGGAGCATAGGACTGTCGATATACACCTAGTGAAACTAACGAGTTAAGCTGTCATATGCTTTTCTTCATAGTCTGCAATAAAAATGTGGCTGAGATTCTAAGGCTACGTCCACGAATCCACTGAATTCGCGAGTCTGAATCTAGGAGAAGCTGTCCTGTGGAGTCGTACGGTCACGTTTTAGTCATGGAGTCTTGGAAATATATCAGTCTTACAGCCGAAAGATAACCCATAGAGAGATTGGCGCTTTATCCGTCGTGTCCACTTCAACTTGCTAAGGTGTTCCACTATATGTAGCTCTTGTCAGATATCATGCTGTTATGCAGTGAATATAATGAACCGTATCTATGACGAGAACGTCTGTGACACACATGACTAGCAGGTAGAGCAACTGATGGGCGTATCATCATGAATATCCAATCTTATATCTTAACTTACTCACAGCTTATCTAATACAGAAGTATATGTAGTTTTGGATTTAACAAACAGCTTAATGCAATCCTTTCTAATCCCGTCTAGAGTGTGAACTATTTCCTGAACTATGATGTACAATGCAGATCAAACCTCCAAAAACACGTCGTTTGAAAATAGACGTAACTAACCGTCAAAAACAGGTTATCCAACTCTTATACACTTATATAACAATTTTTATATACCAATAATAAGCAGTCGCCAAAAATTAAACGGTCATATATGTATTAATGGTGAACATGTTTGTAGAGATTTCTACGAAGGAGGATACGATAACTAAATCCAAAAGGCAAAACAAAACTTTAAGCCTGGATGTATTGATGTGAACCCAACCCTCAAAGCGAGATTGGCAGGTCCCAGACAGCATATCGCTTATATGAATTTCCTATTTTCATTTATTGTTGTCCGGGAAATTTGAGGTGATATGGTCGGTCTAGAAATAACTCATAGGATAATGCACGGAATTAATATTAGCAGAAGGAAGGAAATTGAAAGGTATCACTCGAGATGATGGACAACAGTCGGACAATGGATTTTAGTTGATTGGATTACACCAGAGATTCATTTCCCTCTGATGACAATTTCTTCCTCAACACTGATATCCGAATCCAGCATTTGGGAAACGCAAATTCTATATAGGCGTCGAGTCTGGTACTCCTTTGAAAGCCCTATAGTGTATTATCACGTATCTGAATCCATAACTACAAAAATCTTCTTGTTTTATGAGATTATCTGCACCAAACCCATACCAAATCCATTCGCTCTCGAGTTAATAGATCTCGATAGTTGCGTTTAAGAGTTCATCCAACAAGAAAATGCGGATTAACCCACAGAGATCGTCAAACTATGATAGGTAGGTCCTCTGAGCTATCTGTATTAATTTGACTCCAAGGAAAGTTAACCAGCGGCAATCAAATATAAGCCCCAGAAAGACCATTCAGTATATTTAGTACAGAATCGTACACATAACAACACAATTTCATTTAATACGCGAACGAATACATAAACGGAAGATAAATGAACATAAGCTAGTTTCTTGCAATCAAGGAGTAGTCTGTGATGCCGGGTAGATTTGTATATAACCCCCTCCAAAACAATTGTGGTGGGATTGATGCTATCTATATGACAGACACACACACCCTTCCGTCACGCCCCACCAAACCACCAAAATATGTTGAAGAGCATAGTGTTCTTTAGCTCCGTGTCTAGGTTCAAGCGATATCAAAAACACATTGCCACAGGTCGCATTACATATTATATACACGGTGTGAATTCCTTCCATCAGTCTGTGACATATTTATCATTAAACCTGGGTTGGGCGCGCTTGGCAGATCAGTCTTGTCTGGGAACTCAACACAAAAAAACCCATCTGACTTGAGATCAAACTGAATAAATGAATAATGCAGTGAAAGGTGTTGATACGAAAAAATATTGGTTGAACATGGAGTACAACCACAACAATAATTACACCGAGTAGATTGTTTTCTGAATAGATTTCTTGTCATCGGCTTCGCTCATTATTAGACTGAAAGTAAAAAGAGACTTGGCGGTAAATCGAGGCCTAGCTAATTGAAATCTATATTAGTGTCATACCACAAATCTTACCTGGACAGTTCACGTTATAGGGTGTATCGATGATATTAGAATGTATTCCTGTACTAAAATCACCAATCATTGAACCAGAAAATCGACATTCAATCGTCAATCAACAGTGCGATTTAATACATTTTCTTTCATTCGTATATCGTGGCAATTTCAAATATATGGAAATAAAGTTATTCTGTCAACCGATATATGGTAAAAGTAGCCATTAGAAAGATATCGATTATCTCGATGTTTATTGAAACTCATTACATGAACTGTATGGTGTCTTCTCCTTTTCTATCTTTCGGTCGAGAGTTCATCCGCATCTTCTGCAATATGTCAAATTTTGGTAGAAATTATCGCATGGTATCGAGAGATTTAGTTCTAGCCCAGGGAATACATGGCGTAAGATTGTACGTCCAATGTCGCAACTTGAAATCGATCAAAGCCACCCTACATTTTCAAGGGTTTCAAAGATGACACTTCAACCCTTTTTAACATCACACATCACGTTCTAAATTTAAACCAGATGATAGACGGAGACAATATTATCAGTATTATTTTATGTTTTATTATTTTAGAATTAAAAGTCACGACTTCTGTCCAGTCTTCTCCTACACGATTATCAACATCGAACAAAACCTTACGTTAAAACGGTTATATATGTGTATTATATACTTGTTAAATCGTATTAGTTCATTAAAAGCGATATTTTACTGAAGTGAATCATAAAAAAAATGTGATATTACCAGTGACAGTGACAAATTATATGACACGCACGAATACATGCCATCATAGAGATATGGCAATTGACCAAAACTACGTCAGGTATATGCGCATACAACATTTTTTTTGGAAGGATTTGCATATTATTATATATCTTGATGACCGGATTTCCTGACACAAATACGCATAAAATAAATAAGAAATACTAGGAATGCCGACAATTGAAGCGGTCATCTCCCACGCGTGCACTGGAAAGCTGCCGGCAGCCACACCCACACAATGACATTGTGGCTAGGGGAAAGTGCACAAGACGCGCGGTAAAGAAACACCTCCATCAGTTTTAAATCACGAATATGTCACATCGAAGTTGAATAGAAGACATTACAACAACCTAATACAAAGACAGTGACTCTTTTCAGTGAGTATCCATTCAGAGTCGGACTCAAGGATAAATCCGCACAACATTGTTAACGCGCCACAAAACAACAACCACAGCCGGTAGATCTGACTAAAACTTATTGTCATCAATTAATTATACTAAACCGGAGAACTCAGCAAGGCTAACCCATCGTTGGGCAAGAGTCATCATTTTTGTTGGGCCATCGGTAGTCCAACGGCTTTTTACTCGGCGGGCCAACGTTGGCCAGGAATTGGCCAGCCAACGTGAGGCCAACTTTAGCGGCCAACCTTGAGACAACATTGCAGCATTACAAACTGGGTTATTTAATGTCATATGTAGTAGCCAACCTTGAGCCAACATTACAACATTATAAATGGGTTATTTCGTGACATATGTACGACATAGATGCTCTTATTTAGTCCCGCCAAAATGAACAGGAATAGTAACAATATTCTCATCAGTTCTGGAGCATGCAAGAATGAGTAAACATGAAATGGATTGAGCCCATCAACAACAGCTGGCTACTGATTGTCAGATTTGACGCGTGTAGTTGCTTGATCAGTGATGGTATAACGTATAGAAGACACTCGTATAAACTTAAATCATACAATACCATTAATTTGTTATTCTGAGGAGAAAGTTGACCAATTAATGAAATACACTCTCTTGAACACAACTCTGTGCGACATAGAATTTAAAACTCAGGTTATAGGATTAAGATTGAAACACTTTATTCTCGACTGATAGCTATTTTCTCAATTACACAGATATTCTTCGGCAAAATAATTCAATCTACTTTAATCAAACGTAGGTGAAAACATCAGATAATTGTCAATTGATTATGGGCTGGATCTTCTCAATCTTTAATCGATTTTGATCCAACATGCATCATCTACAATAACAAAACCTGAACACATGAAACACACAGATTCCATAGAAAAGTTTTAATTCCAAGAAAGATTCAAATTAAAAGTGATACGTTCTTTCCAATTTTAAAATGTGAATAAAAAGAGCAAATGATGTGATAACTCTATCAGATCATCTGACGAAAAGAATGAACTATGTGACGTCAGCTGGACGAAGCGACCCATAGCGGATATATGCAATTATCGTTTTTTTTGTATTTAAAAGCTTCGGAAAAGGCGATAGAGCAAACGATATGCGTATACTGCGTTCGTTTAAAAAAAAACACGAATTAAAAAGACGAATGTGAAAAAGACCACAAGTGAAAGTAGTCCCCGGATCACAGTTAGCTCCGCACAATTCTTACCGGGATGAGGAAATACCGAAGATGTATGGATGAATCGAGTTATGTGGATGTGGATACGGCTATTTAAGTTCTGAGATATGTGACATATTTGTGGGTTATTTATTTATTAAACCAATATTTAATCAAGAACAATCGTTCAGGTTTAGAATGCTCTTCCAGGGCGGTACTGGCATAAAACACGAATAGACTATGGTGCATTATATAGAGGTAGGCCTTTGTCGATTTAAGGTAGCCTGGACTTCGATCGCCGAGATTTGTCATTGATCTCCAACCTAAGAGTACATGTAAATGGTACTAATCAGATATATTTCCGATAGCTTTTCATATATATACAAACGATACAATTCTGAAAGTACAGTATGTGTTAGCAAACTATATTTTGCAACACATACTAAACCATTAGACTTCTAAAGCGCGTGGTTTGATTTTTATAGCTAAATTTGTCCATATCCAAAGGCATGTTACGAGTCGTAAGCTCGGTCATGCGAAACATCGCTGCACTCGCGCGCGTTGGTCAACATGAATTATGACATATGTCCGCGCTGAAGAAATGGCCTACACAAAAGGGGACACAGAGACCTAATCAAAGGGAGTGCACAACTGCATGTGATACCACTTGGCAGAGACATGATCAAAGGGAGTGCACAGCTACATGTGAGACCAGTCGGTTAACAGTTTTTGAGCAATGTAGAAATGAACACTTTGACTGCAACTAAATAAATATTGGGGTCTACCATTTGTCAAATTCTGGAATTTTACCAAGCACGGTTCTGACATATTTCATCTATACTTGTCGGTTACCATGATTATCGCCAGTAATTATCAGTGAAATATTACCTGGACGAACCTTCAACCAATCAACAGCACAGGTGATTTCAAGGATGTCGTCATGGGGATCGTTGGGTGTGAACGACCCCCTCTTTTCGCCATCCATATGATTTTGTTTTTGCGTTTAAGTACCTTGTCCTGAACAGCAGCGTAGTGGAGTATCCAATAAGAAAGCAGAGGAACCCCTCTCCCTTTCACGATATCCTGGCGATGCTCATAGACTTCTTTCTTCGGGAGCTCACCAATGCAAATATATCCTAAAATTGCCAATTTAAAGCAGTTAATTATATTATATCTTTGAACTTGAGTGTTTGAATATTGTTTTGACAGCGGGCGTCAGATTGCTATATTATGGACTATCGACATCTGTGTCGGCTATTGATATATAGATGCAAACCACTCCGGGAAAAGTCGGTTATCGGTGAATCCAGTTAATTGGCTATATTTGTGGACAAACTTACCCAGATGTAGAAACGTATAACGGCCAACCATGCCAAACGACTGCCAACGCTGGCGACCAGAAACCGACGTTTGCCCAACGTCCTCCTGTTTTTCGCGGAATAAAAACTGTGCTATCTGGGTAGATAGAAACGGAAAGCATGGAAAATCTAGATTGTGTTTGGAAAAAGTTTTTTTGGTGCGAGAACAGGGAGCTACTAGGATAGGCGTCAAATCCAACGTTCAATATTCATCTGTTTTCCACAAAATAATTTTTGTGCCACATAAACACAAGAGGGAAGAGGTAAACACTTTTTGTTGATGCTAGTATTGTATTCCATATCACTGCGCTCTGCACTCCTTGTGACTGGAGTATTGCGAGATGAAAATCTATACCGAACAAGGAATACAAGCGCAGCATTTTGCTATATGGGGAGGGTGGGTGGGAAAGCGAATTGATGAAATGTAAGGTTTCGTCAGTATGACCAGACATACATTACTGACCATATACGGCTGCCATCTGTCATGCACGTTCATCTTCATGAATGATAAAATTAGGTCAGACTCCGCGTCACAACTCGTTTGACATGCGCAGTGAAATGGAATATTATTGTATTCCATATCACTGCGCTCTGCACTCCTTGTGACTTGCGAGATGAAAATCTATACCTCACAAATCAAGCGTCAGGTTCTCGACATGACCGGCATGTCATACACATTGCTAGCTGACAAAAGCTACTTCTTCTATCACCATACACTCACAAAACCCCCAAGCCCCTTTATCCACCTCGGCGAACTATATGACACCAAGGTAACAACATTTGTTGTTCGAAACTAACACATCTTCGTTTTCTCAAAGCTTGGAACCAGGTTTCATAAATATCACTCCCCACCACCCAGTACCGCCGAGTCCACTCAGGGTCAGTTGCCCCGGGCATGAGGATGGGGTGTACCATTTAGCTTATTCTTGACTGCACGCGACATGCTATCACTCTGCCACACAGGTTCATTTTGAATATTCACTTCTTCGGTTGCCTTCAGCCTCCAAAAGCATTCTATCTCCAGAGACCTACTAAGATTACTCTTTGCGACCGCTAGAATATTTACTTGAGTTCACCAAATCTACCACCAACAGTCACAAATATGCGCATTCACCAAGTTAAGCTATGCTCAGGCACAAAGACATCTTGAGCTATACATCAAAACAAGGCAATTCTGAAAACCGAGAAAAAATACTTTTAGCAAATATCAATGAGTCACAACGGCAAGCTACGAGAGAAATGCTTTCAAATTTTTAAGCCTAACTCTTTCATCCACCAAGGCCAAGGCCACATATGTTTTCAGCCACCAATGCCTTTGCCCACGTCATCCCTCCACGGGTATTTTCTGACCCAGGCGGTGAGGGGTGAATCCCGGACGATTCAGAGATGGAAATATCTTACCAGAATGAATCACCAAAAATATCACCCCTCACCACCCAGTCCCACGTGAAAAGAGTTCACTCAGGGTCAGTTGCCCCGGGGATGAGGATGGGGTGTAACATTTAGCTTATTCTCGGTCGCATATAATATGCTAACATTCAGCCAATCAGGCTTGATTATGCAAACACTGTACTTTAGTAAACACTACTCTCAGCCCTCTACCGATACACGATTTCACTTACAAAACCAACCATTTAGCTAAGCTTACAACCACCAAATTAGGGTGAGCTACGCGGGCAAACTAATGTAAACTATCAAAGAAGGCTAACTGGCTAATCAGGGTGCAAACTGTTCACCAAGACCATCCACCAAGGCCAACTCCTGATAATTTGTCGTCAGCCACACATTCTGTAAAATGACCACTAGGATTAGCCATCAAGGCTAACTCCAGATAATTTTCCATCAGCCAGAAAGGCTAATGGGGCTATAAAATGACCACTAAGACCAGATACAAAGGCCAACTCGAGACAACTCGAGAGAATTTGTCGTCAACCACAAAGGCTAATCAGGTTCTAAAGTGGCCATCAAGACCATCCACCAAGGCCAGACTCTTGATGATTTTCGTCAGCCACACAGGCTGTAAAATGGCCATCAAGATTAGATAATTTTTCACCAGCCACAAAGGCTAATCAGGCTATTAAATGACCACCAAGACCATCCACCAAGGCCCACTCGAGACAATTTGACGTCGGCCACAAAGGGCTAATTATAAATGATCACCAAGGCCAGCCGCCAAGGCTAATTTGAGAAAATCTACCTCTGCAGAGTCAAAAAAGCGAATTATAAATGACCACTAAGACCATCCACCAAGGCTAATGTTACATAATTTGTCTTCAGGCCAATTGGAGATAATGTCTTCAACCCCAAAGGCTAATCAGGCTATAAAATGGCCACCAAGACCATTCATCAAGTACAACTCTTGATAATTTCAGCCACAAAGGCTAATCAGGCTATAAAATGACCATTAAGGCCAGCCACCAAAGCCAACTCGACACAATTTTCGCCAGCCACATTGGGAGGCTAATTATAATGGCCTGTACGGTCAGCCACCAAGGCTAATTTGAGATAATTTGTCTTAAGTCACACAAGCTAATTATAAAAGGCCACCAAGGCCAACCACCAAGGTTGATTTGAGCCACAAAGGCTAAACAGGCTATAAAATGACCACCAAGATCGGCCACCAAGGCCAACTGGAGACAATTTGTGATCAGCCACAGCAGGCTAATTATAAATGGCCAAGGCTAACTTGAGATAATTTGTCTTGAGTCACCAAAGCTAATTATAAAAGGCCATCAAGGCCAATTTGAGATAATTTATCTTTGCATGGTACAAAAGCGAAGTCCAGCCACCAAGACTAATTAGAAAAGGCTACCCACCAAACCTAATTTTATATAATTCGTCTTCGCCAACATTAAGTCTAATTATTAAAAAGGCCACCAAGGCCAGCCACCAAGGCTGTTTTGACAAAGTTGTTCTCCGACACAAAAGGAATAGTAAAAGTCCGAATCGGCAGCTAAAGTCATCGGTGTAATTTCCAGTCACGATGTTCAGAAAATTGGCCACCAAGCTCACCGGAAGCACAGCATGCTGATTATATCACGTATCGCTACCACAAGGGTGGGGAAGGAGGAGGAGGGGGTTAAACGTTATATAGGAGAAAGTATTAGGAGTTGGGGGGGGGGGGGGTCGAGATTTGAGCGCTACGTAATATATCTCGGCCCCATTCAGTCAGACACTGTGGCGCACTTTTCCAACAACAGGTCAGCGAGTACTCTGACCTCGTCAAGTTGAACACACGGTTTTCTCCAGAACCAGAGCGACGAATGCAGACTAGCATCACATCACCTATGAGGAGACTCAGCAGGGTATAATTTCTGTTGAAAACCACCGCAGTTTCATCTCAGCACGCATACAAACGAAGTTGCCCATTTTCAAAACGACTAGGAGGTAAATGTCCTCTTAATTCTCCCCAGATGTCCACATCTGTACCACGTACGTCTGCCTCGTTGCACGTTCATCTTCATGAATGATAAAATCAGGTCAGACTCCGAGTCACAACTCGTTTTGACATGCGCCGTGAAATGGAATAGTACGATATCATGATGCCCTAAATCTTTATACAACTGCGTTTCTATGTCGTTCTCTGGAGTATGATGTATCTAAGTCACGCCGTGATTGTGTCTCTGCATTTGAACACCATTCAGATGCAAAATACATGATGTTCATTTTAAGCCTAGCCCCGAGTTAATGGTAATTAGACGCTACGTAACGTAGCGCCTTAGATCTTGCACGCTACGATAATATTTTTCAGTTACTGTACGATAGTTGTAACATAATATGAGATATATATGTTTGGCAGTATAACTTTTTGACAAGTTTCTACAAATATGCTCTGTGGCGTTGAATAAAATCGTCTCATTGTGCACATGATCTAGACAATTCTAGAACCCCTTAAAGGTAGGTAAAAAAAATGATGTTCTATCTTGACTATCAGTTGTTTCCTTCAAATCCACTAGAAGTGGTATGTATTCTCCAAAGCATCGCTAACCAGGGCATCAGGCAGGGAGTAGCTCGGCGTGACGCAAGGCCAACTTGACACTTCGACATAGATACTTCGGTGTATTCCCGACTGGATAAAAGTAGCCCGTGAGTGACGTCATAGTGAAAATATCAATCTTGCTGCGTATCTTAAATCGAAAGCCTTTCAATTCAATCAATGAATAAGAATAAATTGCGTGAGCCAAATGGAATACTTTTCACCGACGCACAATAACGTGGACAATGTAAACAAGAACAAATGCATCTATGTATAAGGTGCATGTAAAGTTGTCAAACACATAGTGCACATACATGTATATAATAATAGTAAATATCAGCTCCAGCAATTCTGATTAAATAAGACAAACGTATTTAGAGATGACTTTCCATGTTGGCCCTTGGCCACACAGAGTCCGTGATCGCCAAGAAAATCAGTGTGATAGCTACGCTATATTCCACTGACGGCATAGCTACATCGCAGTATCGTGGACTGTTCTATGATTATCGATTTCGCTTAATATACACGATCAATTAACAGCTCAAATGACATGCCGGTTTAATCCGAAACCATCTTTTCCAGAACAAGCAAGGTCGATTTTTGGGCGGATACTTCATTTGTCGATATTTAATACCCAAAAATTGTTATAGCTGCCTTGCACATCCTTTCTCTACACAGAGTATGGTCTATGTAGATCAAACAATCCCCGTTCGTTGCAAAATAAATCGGACACGCGTTATAATCTATGACAGGAACAATAACATCCAGAAGCCCAAATGATAGCTTGCAATAGCGAGAAGGTACGTTGACCCACATGGGACATTGATAATTTTAATAGTTTCTTTGATTTTCTTTATAGTCAACATTCTCCATTTTTTGGCGGTTCGTCCAACATTTTCTTGCGATTTAGAAAACAAGTTGTCTTCAGTTTCGTCAAATCGCGGCTTACCACAGTTTCCCAGAAATATTGAAAAATCGTCAAAAAATATATTTACAACGCAGTGATAATATATTCACACCGGGTTGTAAATAGTTTACCAAGTTTCTTGCAATAGAGGAGTAGTCGGAGACCGGGTAGATATCTTGGTTTTCTTATATCAATACCAAGTATTTTTTTCATCTACGTGAAGTTTCTTGTCGCTTTCCATTTTATTTATACATATTAATGTCAGTCGCGCTGTAAATCGGACAGTCAATACCCCCTCCCCCCTTCCCTAAAGTAGTGCTGTGACTAGTACTGTCTATATGACCCTCGTCCTATGTTAGCATTCCCTCCACCAATCTGTGATATATATTTATCACTAATCTTGGGATGGAGACGCTTGAAGGTATAGCCTTCTATGGGAACTGAACACAAAACAACATGTGTTTTGAGATCAAACTGGATAAATGAATAAAGAGGCAAAGGGTGTTGCTAAGGAACAAACATTGGTGGCATATGGAGTGC
>JAVTVY010022110.1:0-88232 GCA_036873755.1 Hanleya hanleyi
CCGATTCCACCACATACAAATATGATCTGGAGACGTTTTTTTTCTCCATGCCGTAGAACCAAGTCTTGTCTATTCCCCGTTTGAATTGCAAAGAAAAGCAAACAATTTTCAGCCCACAGCCCGTGATATGGTCGCTTCTATAACACCCATATATGGCAATATGAGCTTTTTGTTGAAACCAAAAATGGTCGATTTCTGAACCCGATTCCATCACATACAAATATGATCTGGAGACGCTTTTGTTTCTCCATGCCGTAGAACCAAGTCTTGTCTATTCCCCGTTTGAATTGCAAAGAAAAGCAAACAATTTTCAGCCCACAACACGTGATATGGTCGCTTCTATAACACCCATATATGGCAATATGAGCTTTTTGTTGAAACAAAAAATGGTCGATTTCTGAACCCGATTCCACCTCATACAAATATGATCTGGAGACGCTTTTTTTTCTCCATACCGTAGAACCAAGTCTTGTCTATTCCCCGTTTGAATTGCAAAGAAAAGCAAACAATTTTCAGCCCACAGCACGTGATGTGGTCACCTCTATGACACCCCATATATGGAATATGAGCTTTTTGTTGAAGCAAAAAATGGTCGATTTCTGAACCCGATTCCACCACATTCAAATATGATCTGGAGACGCTTTTTTTTCTCCATGCCGTGGAACCAAGTCTTGTCTATTCCCCGTTTGAATTGCAAAGAAAGCAAACAATTTTCAGCCCACAGCACGTGATGTGGTCACCTCTATGACACCCCATATATGGCAATATGAGCTTTTTGTTGAAGCAAAAAATGGTCGATTTCTGAACCCGATTCCACCACATTCAAATATGATCTGGAGACGCTTTTTTTTCTCCATGCCGTGGAACCAAGTCTTGTCTATTCCCCGTTTGAATTGCAAAGAAAAGCAACAATTTTCAGCCCACAGCACGTGATGTGGTCACCTCTATGACACCCCATATATGGCAATATGAGCTTTTTGTTGAAGCAAAAAATGGTCGATTTCTGAACCCGATTCCATCACATACAAATATGATCTGGAGACGCTTTTTTTTCTCCATGCCGTAGAACCAAGTCTTGTCTATTCCCCGTTTGAATTGCAAAGAAAAGCAAACAATTTTCAGCCCACAGCACGTGATATGGTCGCTTCTATAACACCCATATATGGCAATATGAGCTTTTTGTTGAAACAAAAAATGGTCGATTTCTGAACCCGATTCCACCACATACAAATATGATCTGGAGACGCTTTTTTTCTCCATGCTGTAGAACCAAGTCTTGTCTATTCCCCGTTTGAATTGCAAAGAAAAGCAAACAATTTTCAGCCCACAGCACGTGATATGGTCACTTCTATGACACCCATATATGGTAATATGAGCTTTTTGTTGAAGCAAAAAATGGTCGATTTCTGAACCCGATTCCACCACATTCAAATATGATCTGGAGACGCTTTTTTTTATCCATGCCGTGGAACCAAGTCTTGTCTATTCCCCGTTTGAATTGCAAAGAAAAGCAAACAATTTTCAGCCCACAGCACGTGATATGGTCATCTCTATGACACCCATATATGGCAATATGAGCTTTTTGTTGAAACAAAAAATGGTCGATTTCTGAACCCGATTCCACCACATTCAAATATGATCTGGAGACGCTTTTTTTTCTCCATGCCGTAGAACCAAGTCTTGTCTATTCCCCGTTTGAATTGCAAAGAAAAGCAAACAATTTTCAGCCCACAGCACGTGATATGGTCGCTTCTATAACACCCATTCATCGTAATCTTCTACTCCCTCTAGACTTGAGAGAGGGACCTTGTGAAGTGACCGCATCACCTTCTCCTGAACAAACCAAGCGTGCTAGGGAACAGCGTCGGGAAAAGAACTCTGACGGTGACATTTCTCCCGACATTAGTGATGATGAAGATTCTGGTATCACATGTTTGTTGGTACCTGATCGCCCAGTTCCACCTCCGAGAAGGAATCGCGTCGCTGCACCGGTGTGTGATCAATCGGATATGAGTGGGGATTTGGCATCTCCACCCGACAATTTGGACATCAGCGAAACCGAGTCATCACCTGTGTCAAATGAACGTCCATCGCGAACGAAACACCCGCCAGCGTGGATGGATCCAACTGTATGAGACTTAAATCAAATGGTTATGAGTACTTCCGGAAGTGATCCTGATATCCAGATTATGTTGATCCAGTGCCTTGAAAACACCATGAACATCTGCAAGGTGGTGCTGGGACTAGTAAATGAGAAAACTGAACGGTAATATTATTCGTAGAAACCCATGAGATATTGAATCAGTTTCTAGTCATGGAAAATAGTCTGTGGTAGCCGATCGCTGTGTGAAGAAGTCTGTGGTAGCTGATTGCTGCGTGAAGACGTATGTGGTAGCTGATCGCTGCGCGAAGAAGACTGTGGTAGCTGATCGCTGCGCGAGGAATTCTGTGGTAGTGGATCGCTATGTGACCATGCAACATGTGAACGGTTTTCGTTTTGGAAAATCTGTGGTAGCGGATATGTCGGGACGACATTTATTTTTAGGGGGGACAATGTGACAGGGTACATTCCCGGTTCGAGCCCCTGTGTACAGTGGACAGCATACCATGGGACTTAACTCTGTTTGTAATTACAAGCGTCTAGTCCGTCATTCATAATCCAGCCGTCGTCCATTAGAGAATATCCGCGTCCATAATCCAAAGACCTATTCCATTTCCATATAACAGTATTAGCACCAAATTCAAAAAGACAAAAGTATACATAAATATAGGCTTGTTTCCTGCAAGAGAGAAGCGGTCAACAGTTTTCAATGATGCCGGCAAGACATCATGATGTTCCAAAATATCAAATCCGTATCACTGATCAGTATTCTTAATCCATAATATTCGTTGTAAAGTCGTCATCTAAAGAATGATGTATCTCAGTCACGCTTTGATTGTGACTGTTCATATGAGTACCATGAGGATGTTGAAGTACATGGGTTCATACGGCCCCTAGCCCCGGGTTAAGCGGAATTAGACACAAGTTACGAAACGTAGCCCCATAGATCTTGCACGCTACGTTCGTATTTTGCTATCAGCATGCGATATGTATCGCCAAATTTGAGAAACTTTGAGTGGAGGCGCTTGGTGGAATAGCCCTGTTTTATAAGTTTCTGCAACAATGTTTTGTGACGTTGATTAAAATCATCACATTTAACACAGGATCTAGCAAATGCTACTAAGCGAGATATGTATACGCCATATGCAGGTCCCACTGGAATATTACTATCCAGAAAGGGATAGTTTACGATGTCGAAATTGTAATCATCTCTTTTGTCATAAAGTCGACGAGAGAGAATGCCCGCTTCATTTTTATAGAGGTAGAGATCTAAATAAGATGTGCCTGTAGGGCTATCTGTAGTTTCCTTCAAATCCAGTGAAGGTGGATATATATCCTTCACCGCGTCATTTATATAGCGATTATCCACAGCGAGAAGATCGTCTATATAGATCGTCTATATAGATTGATATAACTGATCTGAATGACAGCATTTATTTTCTTGAACTTCTTTTATTTTTCAAGTTTCTGTTGACAGTTCTATTTCGAATTAAATATAAAATATAACTATGAACACTTCTGCAAATAATAAGTCTGAATTACAAAGTCTTGAAGCATTGTGACGTCATGTACACGCGATGTCTCGGGAAGTGAATGGCGACCACACCGTTCAGGTTGTGTAGTTGGTAGTCATTGGGATTTTCCCATGCAGTTCTCAAACCGTGAACTGCAGGTGTAAGTGTACTGTACTTGTGTCATTGCAGGTTAGTCAAGTAGTTTTGTCACTCAAATATGGCTCTTGATAGTAATTCTAGTTCATTTGGCAGACCATAATGCCAGTCACGTAAAGTAACAACAACAACACATGTATAGCGAAATGCATTAGTAGTGTAAAAATGAGGTACACCCTCCTCATTTTGTAATTTCTGTATTTGGACATTAAATCATAGGATTGAGCAGGAATACAATGCTTAGGCATTTAACATCATTCATTAATATAAAGATAATGTTTGGGTGTTTCTGAGTAAATCTAGTCCAAGATTTGAAGTATTAAGATCAAGTATTATGTAATACGTGATGTACACGCGGTGTCAGGGAAGTGAATGGCGACCACACCGTTCAGGTTGTGTAGTTGGTAGTCATTGGGATTTTCCCGTGCAGTTCTCAAACCGTGAACTGCAGGTGTAAGTGTACTGTACTTGTGTCATTGCAGGTGCCTATTATACCCAGCCAAGAATAAAGATACTGAAGTGTTCTGACATTGATAGTTGGAATTATTTCCTGTAACAGATGGTCAAGTCTAGTCTCTGCACTGAAAATCGCGTTGTAGGTTTCTGGCAGCCTTTTCATGAGTGCATTTTGTCAACGTACGAAATGCAGATGATCAATGTTCGAGTTTAGTCTCGCTATCCGTAATGGAAGATGGTCGATATTCAAGCCTAGTCTCGCTAGCAGGCTATGCATATGAAATCAAGACGATCGGTGTTCAAGTTTAATCTCCTCGCTTGATTTATGGGAATAAGAAGATCGATGTCCAAGTTTAGTCTCTCTATTTTCACAGGATGAAAATGGTCGATGTTAAAGCCTGGTCTCGCTAGTAGGCTATACCTATGAACTCCAGACGATCGGTGTTCAAGTCATGTCTTGCTATTAATACGCGAAGAAGTTGGCCATTGTTCAAGTTTAGTCTCGCTATCCATACGGGAAGAAGATAGATGTCCAAATCTGGAATCGCTGCACCCAAAATCGAGACGTTCGATGATCAAGTCTAATCTCGCTATTCACATGGGAAGATGATCGATGTTTAAGTCTAGTCTCTGTAGAAAGTTATGCATTCAACGATTGAGGTAAATAGAACAAATCATATGATTGATTGTTGTACATAGATTTAACGAGATCGACAGGAACCGGTCTGATATCCAAGTGACCCTTTTCAGATGTCAGTGTCCGGGCTGGCTTAAAGCATAGGAAACGGACACTCGTATCTGAGGGACCACCGTTTCTGTCACACCGGGATATACAGGCCTCACACTGCATGCCCCACATTTGTTTAAAATTTGTCATAATTTTGCTTTATTTTTTTAGAAGTTTTCCTACTTTTCAGAAATTTTGACAGTCGAAGATAAAAAAAAGGCTAATTTTAGAAAAAAAATTAACTAAGTGTAACCTTTTGCAAGATATAGGCCTACATGGTTTACAATCAGGATTACTGACAGGCTGTCAACAGAAAAGGAGAGGGAAAGAAAGCATATCTCGTGTCAAAGCATAAATAACAGACAGTCGACTGTCTAACACCATGCCATGAGGAACGAAGTCTTATCCGGATTGGGTCAAAGTCGATCAAATTGGAAGTTAATTGCTCACACGTTCACGTAACGATTGTTTAAATTTTCACAACAGTTTATCCTTCTTCTTTTTGAAAATGTCTTACTTCTTTTCAACAGGTTATAGCGCGGTAGTATGATATCAAAACGATTGATAATTAATTCACAGCAATATGACCAGAAAAAAAAGACTATAAAGTAGCGTGGGGTTTGGTGTTCCTTTAAAATATGACCGCTCTCGCTTGTGCACACGGAAACCATTCATTCAGTATTGTACTACGATTATGATCTCAGTAATGTCGCGTTTGGCGAGATGTTATCCAAATTGTGTACATTACCCAGGTTTCATTCTGTGTGGTAGGATCATAACGTAATTTGAGGAATACAGTGGCCTAGTGGTTAGAGCGTTGTTCTGGTAAGAGGTAGGTGTTGCGTTTAATCTCGGCTGGGTCATACCAGAAACTTAAAAATTGAACTTGTTGCTTCCTCGCTTACGCGTAGAATAATTTAAGAAGATAGAACAAGGAATGGTTCGCTCGATGTCCGTACAGTGTGACGTGCATGAGTGGGGTGTCATCTACGACATGATAATTCGCTGGAACAACGTAATAAAATGGCAGCACTAGATCTGTTCTGTTACAAGTAGGTATTCCCGCCTCCTTCAACGTCATTCTTGAAAGCGACGTTAAACCCTATTCACTCACTCACTAACTCAATTTGAGGAGAGATTACTCCATTGGCCAAAAAAAACAAGTCTCTTCCCTCATGTCTATCGAGCTATACTTTGTAAAAAATGTACAGTTAACCGCGCGTCTCCCCGACCGATCGGACCACATTCTCGTCTCGCGAGACTCCCTACTGCGAGAAAGAGTCTCATGGGTAAATGGGAGCCATCCCCCCAAAATTTGGGGGGTGAGTAGGCGGCGTATGTAGGAGGCGTCTGTATCCGGCTTGTCATTGACCTGCTGACTCCGCCGAGTTAGAAGCGAATTGCTGAACATAACGTGGGCTATATAATTGGGAAATGACTCTTTCCATTTCGGAGCATATCAATCGCGAACAAATTATTGTCGGTATGTATACTTGGCCGTGAAAGCGAGTTATCTAATACAGGAAGTAGTTCGCGGGTAGACACGGCTCTCTTTGAGAATGAATAGTCCCGGTCGAGCGAGTGATGTCATGCTGCTTCGCTTTGAGATTGGAGATTCAAAAATGTCACCAGTTTACATGAGAGTCGCTTTGGTCTCCCGCGGGTAGACACGGCTCTCTTTGAGAATGATCGGACCAGTGAAGGATTGGGTTTTTAAAATTATCCCCATTTCATGCAGTCCTCATACATCCAGCGACACACTAGTATAGGTGTGCGATATCCATTGACAGTTATCTTGCGTTCCAAAGCTTGCTCCACGTGGTCTTCGACCTGAAGGCCCAGTAGTCCATGAGCCAGACCAGATATCGGTACCACCTGGGGTGGCAAATGCTCATTATGTTGTTTTGAAAGTCCTATATCAATAGATGAAAAAAAACTTTGAAAGCAAGCCGGGATTCACAGCTTAGTGGTAGTAATCACCTCTTAAAGACGGACACCCGAGTCCAATCTGAGGGACCAGATTTGGGGGTAGGGGAAATATAAAGTCGAATAACTTTTCAAGTAATGGTGATATAATGACATTTGGCCACTCGAAATGTTGGTAATCTGATCCTCTATATGTTGGTATCTGTTATATGCTAATATGTCAATTATGTAGGTCACCAGAGGTCAAAAGGTCACGAAATCTGACCCCTGTCTAAAACGTGACCACCTGTAGGAAAACTCGCTGCAGATACCATACCAATGGAACTTTCTCAACCTAAATGAGTTCAAATGGAAGCCAAGAAGTACCCTATTCTATAAAAAGTCTAAACAAGTGGAGTTTATTATTATTTAGACTGTGGCACAGAACTGTTTTTGACCCAATTTCAAAAATGGTCTTTTTATTGCGCTAAAACTGGCAAAATTGTATAAAGTTGGACAGCTTGAAGTTAGTTGCATATTTTGACACATAACTACTCCAAATGCCAATGGCCATGTCTCAGGTCTATTCAGGGATTAGTTAAGCTACATTTTGAGGTAATTAGGTCACCAGAGGTCAAGGTCAAAGATTGTCAATTATTAATTTTCTA
The DNA here is from genome assembly GCA_036873755.1 of Hanleya hanleyi. Taxonomy (NCBI): domain Eukaryota; kingdom Metazoa; phylum Mollusca; class Polyplacophora; order Lepidopleurida; family Hanleyidae; genus Hanleya; species Hanleya hanleyi. Next base: position 7,528 of record JAVTVY010022110.1, read on the forward strand.
CATTTTAACTTGGGACTTTCATATTACAGTTAGCGCTGCAGCATGGGTCCCAAAACGGGATTACTTTCCGAGTAATCCAAACCAGCATTCTACCAAAGGTCATCATATATCAAACTGATCGTTATGATGCCAGGAGTAAGGAAATGCATGATGCCAAGGTTGAATACAATTACAAACCAAGTTGTTACCTATTTTCCAGGGATGTGGGGTGGGGAGATATCAACCGTTCTTGAATGTAACTGTACTATAAATTTTGGCTGCTAATAACCTACTCTGTTGTTATGATTTTTGTGCTGCAGGTTAGAGAAGCATACCCAATATATGTTTATAAGCTTCCCCAGAATGGCTGAGCACCCTCCCAGAAGAGCGGGTGACGTTAGGTATTGCGGAGTCTGTTCGGCAAAGTTTTTTACACAATAAGGAATGGACCTATTTCCATCGGAAAAGTGTACATTATGATGAGGAAGAGTACTGATTCTCAATGGTATGTATACCTATTTGCCATACAGATGCCCATCCGCCATGTCGTACATTCCTCATCAGCTTCTTGTCATTCCTCTTGTTTATTAGAGGAATTAACGTTAGTATCAGAATGGCGGAATTCAGTGTTGCTGCTCCTACCAAGAAGGCCAGATTGGACATTTTTGACGTAGAATCCGGCATATTTTGTTCTGGGCCTTTCTCAAGGAAGAATCCACCTGTCCTTCCTGACACGACGAAGCTGTAATCGTTATTTTCAGCCTGCAACCAACGCCAGGATGAAACTGGACAAGTCCTACTCGAGAATAAAACAGACATCCTCGATGGAGTGAAAACATTTAGATATCACAGAGATTGTAGGTCGACATATTGCATTCGGCACAACATACAGAGATTAATTAAGTAGAGGAACAGTGGCAGCAATAGCAGGTCATTGGCTGCTTCTACCAACAGTAATCCAGGAGATGACACTGCTGTTATCGGAAGATCACGATTGTCGAAATCTCCATTTGACTGGAAAAGCAATTGCTTTATTTGCGGCATGCGCATCCACAAAGGCTGTAGATGCTGCAGAAAAGCAATGAGACTTTGAAATGCTTCAACGCCTTCGTGGTGCTGGACCAGATCTAGTAGCTGCAGATGCCAGGTATCACCGGAAAAAGAACTGTCTTCCAAAATATATCATAGCAGGTAAATTCGAGTCGGAAAATTCGGAAAGTGCTCACATCGCTATTATCAGACAGGTGAAGGAAGAATTCTATCAGTTATGGTTGAGAAGGAGGTGTTTCTTTTGAAAACACTGCGCAATCGTTACCAGGAGCTTGCCGTCGGAACAGACGTTAAGAATGCTTCGTCATACACTTCTCTGAAGTTAAAACACCAGCTAATTCAAGAATGGCCAGAACTCTCTTTCATACCACAGCCAGGATTGTCGGATTTAGTATGTTCAAGGAGGCCCTGATCAAGGTCAGTAATTTGATAATCCTAGCTGTGGTATGAAAGAGAGTTCTGCCCATTCTTGAATTAGCTGGTGTTTTAACTTCTGAGAAGTATATGCCGAAGCATTCTTAACGTTCTGTTCCGACGGCAAGTTCCTGGTAACAACTGTGCAGTGTTTTCAAAAGATACACCCCCTTCTCAACCATAACTGGTTGATAGAATTCTTCTTTCTCCTGTCTGATCATAGTGATGTGAGCACCGTTTTTTCCGACTCGAATTTACATGCCATGATATATTTTGGAAGACAGTTCTTTTTCCGGTGATACCTTCTTCTGCAGCTACTAGATCTTGTTTAGCACCACGAAGACGTTGAAGCATTTTAAAGTCTCATTGCTTTTCTGCAGCATCTACAACCTTTGTGTAAATATTATCACACGTGTCGTCTACGACTGTTGCCACCAGGGACCAGTTAGCATTGCTTGCTGAATATCTGTGAGAAGAAAAACAGCGCATGCCGCAAATAGAGCAATTGCTTTTCCAGTCAAATGCAGATTTCACAATGCAGATTTCGACGATTGTGATCTTCTGGATAACAGCAGTGGTATCTCCTGGATTACTGTTGGTAGAAGCAGCCGATGAACTACTGCTTCCACTGTCCCTCTGCTTAATTATTCTCTCCCCCCCCCGTTTCCGGAGCATAACTTGACAACCGCTACTTGGATTCCTCTCAAATTTGGTTCTCAGCTATCACACCATGAGACCTCGCTTGAGATTGCGTTTGGTGCATGTGCGTCTACAGGTGGCACCATCTAGGGTCAAAACTTTCTTGTCGGTCCGTAACATTTCATTTCCGGATGATCTTCTCAAATTTTGTATGTAGTTATCATACCATGAGACCTTGCTTGGGATTGCATTTGACGCGTGTGCATCTACAGGTGGCGCCACCTATGGGCAGAATTTTCTCAGTTGGTTCGTAACATTCCGTGTCCAGAGCATAATATGCGTAGACAGTCCGTTGACCACAGTCGTGACCGAGTGAGGTCCTCATTGTCAACTATTTACATACCGTGCCGCCACCAAATGCAATCTAAATGAACTTACCCGTAAACTACTAGAACATGTATACTTATATTCCACTACAAATGTTTGTCAATTTCTATCAAATGTGCATCCGGGGGGTATCTTGTAAGCAAGCTTACTGATCATTTCCACCGCCACCCGATGCAATCTCATTCAACTTACTCGTGAAAGTGAAACGTTAAACACCAAAATGTATCGATGCCTTACGGGGGGGGGGGGGGATATCTTGTAAGCAGCCTTACTGATCATTTTGATCAAATGTGTGCATCCCTCAGACTATGCTCTTGTTAATCTCTGTATGTGGTGCCGAATGCAATATGTCGACCTACGATCTCTGTGATATCTAAATGTTTTCACTCCATCGAGGATGTCTGTTTTATTCTCGAGTAGGACTTGTCCAGTTTCATCCTGGTGTTGGTTGCAGGCTGAAAATAACGATTACAGCTTCGTCGTGTCAGGAAGGACAGGTGGATTCTTCCTTGAGAAAGACGCAGAACAAAATATGCCGGATTCTACGTCAAAAATGTCCAATCTGGCCTTCTTGGTAGGAGCAGCAACACTGGATTCCGCCATTCTGATAATAACGTTAATTCCTCTAATAAACAAGAGGAATGACAAGAAGCTGATGAGGAATGTACGATATGGCGGATCGGCATCTGTATGGCAAATAGGTACCGTATACATACCATTGAGAATCAGTACTCTTCCTCATCATAATGTACACTTTTCCGATGGAAGTAGGTCCATTCCTTATTGTGTAAAAAACATTGCCGAACAGATCCCCCCCCCCCCCCTCCCGCAATACCTTTTTCTAACGTCACCCGCTCTTCTTGGAGGGTGGTCAGCCATTCTGGGGAAGTTTATAAACATATATTGGGTATGCTTCTCTAACCTGCAGCACAAAAATCATAACAACAGAGTAGGTTATCAGCAGCCAAAATTTATAGTTCAGTTACATTCAAGAACGGTTGATATCCCCCCTGGAGAATAGGTCACAACTTGGTTTGTAATTGTATTCAAGCATGGCATCATGCATTTCCTTAATCCTGGTACCATAACGATCAGTTTGATATATGATGACCTTTGGTAAAATGCCGGTTTGGGTTACTCGGAAAATAATTCAGTTTTGGGACCCATGCTGCAGCGCTAATTGTAATATGAAAGTCCCAAGTTAAAATATAGAAAATTAATAATTGACAATCTTTAACCTTGACCTCTGGTAACCTAATTACCTCGACATGTAGCTTAACTAATCCCCGAATAGACCTAAGACATGGCCATTAGCATTTGGAGTAGTTACTTCTCAAAATATGCAACTAATTTCAAGCTGTCCAAATTCATACAATTTTGCCTGTTTTTAGCGCAATAAAAAGACCATTTTTGAAATTACGTCAAAAACAGTTCTGTGCCACAGTCTAAATAATAATAAACTCCACTTGTTTAGACTTATTATAGACTTGGGTACTTCTTGGCTTCCATTTGAACCCATTTAGGTTAAGAAAGTCCCATTGGTACGGTATCTCAGCGAGTTTTCCTACAGGTGGTCACGTTTTAGACAGGGGTCAGATTTTGTGACCTTTTGACCTCTGGTGACCTACATAATTGACATATTAGCATATAACAGATACCAACATATAGATGATCAGATTACCAACATTTCGAGTGGCCAAATGTCATTATATCACAATTACTTGCAAAGTTATGCAACTTTATATTTCCCCTACCCCCAAATCTGGTCCCTCAGATTGGACTCGGGTGTTTGTCTTTAAGAGGTGATTACTACCACTAAGCTGTGAGTCCCGGCTTGCTTTCAAAGTTTTTTCTCATCTAAGGATATAGGGCGTTCAAAAAATCATAATGAGAATTTGCCACCCTAGGTGGTACCAATTGATGAAATTTTGGGGTCTGGCTCATGGACTACAGTCTCAAATCAATCAAACACTGCCGATTAACGGAACAATGCTGATTAATCCATGTTGTTGTTACCACACGCTACCGTATACCACTGTTTGGAAAGAGCTCTTTCCATATATATACAGTGAGTTACGGTGACGAGATCGGGTCCTGTGGGTGAGCTCTTCTTTCTCCAAACAGGAACGTCCCCTAGCCCGAAAACATCGGCTGGAGGGTCACGGTCTAATTCACTTTGTGGCGCTCCACGCATTGATGACTTTGGCGCGCGGCCCAGAGCGGATTGTTACATATGCAGTTACTGTCATTCTGGGGTATTCCAAATGCGATGTCTCTACTACTCTTATATATAATTCCATATTACCTGTGTGAGTCGTGTTCATAAAACAGATATATTGTACTCGACAAAGTCCATAGGTTTACACTGAATCTTTTTTTTTGTATTACAGTATAAAGTACATATGCAGGTGATCAGTGTTCATTCTTAGAATTGTAGTTATATGTTATTGTTTTCTTGTATATTTTGGCACATGATTTACATAGCTTGTGTCCGGTCGCCTAAAATGTATATCGCCGAGAACTTTATCACGAAATCCGCATGTATGTGCTCTTACTTGTCCTGGCCTGAGGAGGAGCCATTTCGTCCACCTAAATATTTTTCTAACCCCTTGAGCTTGGAGGCCGGAAATTACCACACTATACCCTTGGGTCAAGCTCCACCAGAAAAAAAATTCCAAGATGACTGCTTTGATGTCGTCACAGTGATGTCATTTTCAAAAAGGCATTTATTGGACTTTTTTTATCAGAATTTTTTATTTCAGTGATTTCTTCGAAAAAAGTGGATCATAAATTAGTAAATAATAATCTGATGTTGAATAAAATAATTTTGTCCACTTCTCCCTTTAAACAAAAATGACGAGGATATCATTTTTCAGGTACACCACATGGCCGCCATTTTGAATTTACCCATGATCCTTTGCTCAGGGGGTTATGCAGACAGGGCCAAAAGGACCAGACTATGATAAAATATAAAGTAAGAGAGTGTCAGCTCTGCATTTTTTGTCGTCCCTTCATGAGATAGGGTAGAAAGTTTGGTGGGGGGGGGGGGGGGCACCCAGGCCTGATAGGGTTCATTATTGGACAGCACTAGCAACAACTTTGCCCGGATATTCCACACGTTGTGCACCTTGTTCTGTGTTCAAATAGATGATGGCTCCCGTTTTTGTGTCGTCTTCTATCAGACCTGTGACAACCCCCACCACATCAGACGGTCTGAAACATGCAGACAAAATAAAAATACCATGTGTTAAATTTATTTGACATCTAAGCTGTGTCTTGTTGTTTTTCAGATAAAAATCAATATGCTCAAAAGCCTATGCGTTATCCAGTAATAGTTAGATTTGTGGCCCACATTCAGTCTAAAAAACAAAATGTTAATTTAAAACTTTGCCGATCCAATTATGTCCATCTAAACGGATCATGGCCCATATAAAGGGGTGCACGCCTTTACCAACATTTCCCCCGCAAACTTGTTTTGCGTACTGATAGTTTTATCATGCATGAGGGTAAATTGAACAGTAAGCCGCAGATTCCCACCAAAATGGCCATAGCGTATTTTCTTAAATCAACAAAATCTCGGCTTGAAGCCCAGGAATATTAATTACTGAACTAAATAGTGGGGGTAAATGTCACTTTTATAAGAGTACAGCTCAAATAGTCGATTTTGGAAATATGCAGGTTGACGATCAGCGCAGGTGGTGGGCACTGAACAGTTTCAAATTGAGTCGCATTGAAAATGTCGTTACGAGGGGATTGCATGCGATGTCGTCGTCACAGAAATCGAGCATTGGAAGATATAGTTAATTGGGTTTTTTTTTATGAATGCTGCAGGTGCACTTTATTTAAAATCACTCGTGTGTCACACATACAAAATGATTCACTCGCTCTTTAGATAAGTGGAAAATCGAATCCGTTTTGTTATTTTTATGCCACAGGCCGCGAAAAGACCCGCCCATCAACAAGGGGAGAACACTCTGTGGGTCAAATAATGAACAGTGAACACAAAATAGCTGAAATTCACCCTTAAGCAATAATTTCTAACGATTCTCTTATTTTTACAGTTGCTACAGGTACACCAACTGAAAACTATCAATTCAGCCAGCCTAAATGGGTAACGAAATAGCTGAAGTTCACCCTTACGCAGAATATGCAAATTTGTAACCATTCTCTCTCAATTTATATGTTATAGCTGCTACATCATCTTTCAGCTACACCAGCAGACAACTGTCAATTCAGCCAGCCTAAATGGTTAACGAAATAGCTGAAGTGCATCCTTACGCAGAATATGCAAATTTGTAACGATTCTCTCTTAATTTTTTTTTATAGCTGCTACATCATCTTTCAGCTACACCAGCAGACAACTGTCAATTCAGCCAGCCTAAATGGGTAACGAAATAGCTGAAGTGCACCCTTACGCAGAAGATGCAAATTTCTAACGATTCTCTCTTTAGCTGCTACATCATCTTTCAGCTACACCAGCGGAAAACTATCAATTCAGCCAGCATAAATGGGTAACGAAATAGCTGAAGTGCACCCTTACGCAGAATATGCAAATTTCTAACGATTCTCTTTTATTTTTTTTTATAGCCGCTACATAGCTGCTAAATGGGTAACTGTTTAGTGCCCTATAAACTACTTTATTCTTTCAATAAATCACATACCTCAATAGCTTTGCCAATCTCATCGGCCCTAACATTTCTTCTGTCGCGTCGATAGTAACTTCTGGTGTTACCCCATCTTTAAGGATCGTATCCACCAACTCGGGGCATATCGCATTGAACCGGAATCCTTTCTGTTGGCATCTCTGATTTGCCTAAGAGAAAGTATGAACAATATTTTACATCGGAATGTATAAATCTTCAAACAAAACGCCATGTAGTATATATCTAGGTTAGGCCTATATATGCTTCAATGGAAAATGAATAAATAATGAAAATAAATGCAACGTTTATTGTTCTCTCTCGCCATTCAAATCTCTACTTGGAACAGAACAACTTGATTAGTATCTTGTAAATGCTCTTGCTATATTCATGCGCCGCACAGAGAAGATTGTGTTCAATACCTTCGATTTACCATCCATCATCTAGTTTATGGATGTTCTATAACCCAACTCTCAAAGGGGCGAGGGTGAGACAAAGAAAACAACATCGTCATGTTTTGCTGGCATCGTTACAGCTGTTTACCGCTTCTCTCTTGTGGCACACCATCTTGTGTTTTCTATTATTTGTATTTCATGCACATTAGAAATTGGTGCTAATTCAGGTCGTTCGATTAATGACGACGGCTAAATATTCACTGTCGGGGGTGAGGCTTGATGCTGTTACCAGTTGATGCTGGGTCGACATCGGGCCTTACAGACTAGTCTTTTGTGTTAAATGCCGTCATTTTCATCTGACGACGAAACAGCTCAACAATCCCCAGTGTACGAGTTGTCACAGCGAAACAGCTCACCAATTACCAATATACGAGTTGTCAGAGCATTTCCATCATAGCTCTCTATATAGATTTGTATCTAATACCGCTTATGCCGGTGTTGCCACATGAACAGGTACAATAAAAGCGTACCTGAGATACAACACATATCACGAATCGTTAGATTCTTGTTATGTGCTTTAGAATTGGTTAACCGGAAGACTATACTGATGTGAAGTCATGTGACGGTCAGTATGTCTGCACTTCTTCCCACTTCCCTTATATGTGTTGAAAGTTTTACTTGTGGCTCAACCCGAATATTAACTGGGTTATGTTTTGAAATCCGCGCTCACGCTAGTTGAATATATTATGGATCCACATGACCAGTGCTCCTATATAAAAGTTCAATGGTCAAGGTCGCCGACCATCACTAACTCTCTAAAAGTGTTGATTGTTATTCCAGGTCGTGCGATGGGATGTTTCCGATGTCATTCATTCGGTCATCCGCGCCGTTAGAAAACGAAAGACTCGTAGGTTTCGGTTTAATGATGTAGCAAGCCTTTTGTTATTTAATGTCTGCTAATTCGTTAGTATTGAAAGGTCATGCGAGTGGTAAGATGCTTGTATATAGATATTTTAAGGATTCACACTAGCCAAAATATCCAATAAAACAGTGCAGGCGATCTGAATTCAAGAGAAAACAACAACTGAATGCACATTTTGCTAGGGTACAATTCAATATTTCTGATAACACATTATCTCCCCCCCCCCCCCCCCTTTTCCCACAAAATCATAGGTGTTCTTAACTTCTACTTCCATTTTCTACTCCAAGAATCCATTTCTTTACTTACATTCCACGATAGTGTATGCGCTGTAATAGCGGCTTTTGTGGCGCTGTAGGTTGGCATGAAATAATGTTGTCCCGGCTTCAAACCTGAGGAGTAAAGATACAATTGAGGTTTCCCGTTACACCAAACAACATATTTTTTCAACAAAACATTACATTCATTACAAAACCTGTATGTCAGTTATGTACGGAGACTTAAGCGGGTCACGGTGAACAAATATTAGCTAACATTTTTTTTCTTTGTCAAAACAAAAATTCAGCTTTATTTGATCCGTCACATGGTGGATTTTTTTCTGTGACAATTTGTTTTCTTTTCTTTCTACATACGACATTTGTAGAGTTCAATTTGTCATACACACTGCAAAGAAAAAATTATACTAAGTTGGCTGACTGATTTTTGGCAAGCTCCAAAGTAGACGACTAATTAAAATGGACCGACTTAAGTATGAAGATTTCATGAATATATACCTTACCCGCTACGGAGGACATGTTGATGATCACTCCTCCGCTTTCGCCGTGTTCTTTACCCATGTACTCCATCGCCAACATGGTGCCTGATATCACACCCACCTAGGACAATGGATTTGAGAGTTTCGGGAAATATATCATTCCTAGAGGAGACATTGCCCGCTAAGCGGGCAGATACAAGTATGACCTACAAAATATATCCATAGCCAGTGGAGACTTACTTCAGCTATCTACTCGGTAGGGAAGTAGATAACCACTCTCAGTATGATAATAGGCCGGTCGGTAAGAATACACCATAGACATGTACTCCGCTAACATTTTCATTTCACAGTATGTGAAGACCTTACAACCATAACTATTGCAGGATAATACACATACATTTGCAGAAAATCAGTTTTAATTCAGCCACTCACGACTGATTTTTTTGACGTAGCTCTAGGTTTGAACACGAAATGCATACATGTACCAATCACCGGTGGATACTTCATGTGAGAAGCTATTGTCTGAGTCTTTGTGCAGCTGAAAAAGGCTCAAGTCCAGACACATTTTTGCCCCTAGACTTGGCTATTGTATGCATTGTCGCGTGATTCTTACATGGAGTATGAATACAATCCCCGATTTCCTTTAAGACTTCACCACAGCAGTTACTAAGGTAGACCCACAGGTCATGAATAGATGTTCTATGCACTACGCCAGTATAGGTCGTAGATTAACAGTTAAAGTCAACAATTTTTTTTGTAAAAAAAACACGGAAATTCTTCATGGACGAGGGCCAGGCACTGAATGTTCAATCCGATATTTGTATTATTTATACTGAGTATGCTACCCATATAGAGCCTCAACCTTCCAACACCGCTTGCTTCGGTTCACAGGCTCACCCCTACCTCCAATTGCGAAAGAGGATCTTTACGACGCGGCTACCAATATCTCTAGGTCATTCTATTTAACGTTAGGCCAACAGAGGCAGAATTGAAAAGTAAACAAAATCTTCGACAAATGTCACTTTTACTATAAATGATATCACTTCCGATGGTGTGCTGCTCGGGCGAGAATCCTGTCCGAAAATCTGACTGGTGGCTGGGGTATTTCTATGCCCCAGTGAAGCAGCTAATACAACCTCTGTAGATGTGTACATACGTTCTCCAATGACTCTGCGAAGTTTTTCGTATGTATAATCATAACAAGGAAAAGAAAAATTTGGACGATAGTTAGCTGCTGAATGTCGAATCTTATGGTGATATTTTGCTTCACGGAGCTATCTACATACTGCCTTAGTAAACGCGCAGATTCTCCATTTACCCCATCGGGCATGTGGGGGTGGGGGGCTTTATACCCCCTCTCCCACCATACTAAGCTTTCAAATCGATCTCCTGAACGACCGAAGAATGAGAGCGGACATTTTCCCTGACTTCATATTCCATTATATTGCGTGAGTGAGTGAGTGAATAGAATTTAACGTCGCTTTCAACATTATTTCAGCTATATCACGACGAAACAACTAAGCACCACCCAGCCCAGTTGTGTTCCTGCTACTTCAAAGAAGAAATCTTTGAAGCAGCATGGAACCAGACACCCTCCATCCACCCTATAAAACACTGAGGACAGCGCACAAGACACAGACGGGACGCTTACATGGTGCAATAAAGACAAGTGATATTATAGTGCTAGACATCACATTATCTAGTTCCTGTTGCTCCTCAGCAAAATGCGTTGAAGCAACAGGAACCAGTGCCCACCCAACCACCCGCTATATTGCGTGAGTGAGTGAATAGAATTTAACGTCGCTTTCAACAATATTTCAGCTATATCACGACGAACCAACTAAGCACCACCCAGCCCAGTTGTGTTCCTGCTACTTCAAAGAAGAAATCTTTGAAGCAGTATGGAACCAGACACACTCCATCCACCCTACAAAACACTGAGGACAGCACACAAGACACAGACAGGACGCTTACATGGTACAATAAAGACAAGTGATGTTACAGTGCTAGACATCACAGTATCAAGTTCCTGTTGCTCCTCAGCAAAATGCATTGAAGCAACAGGAACCTATATTGGGATGATTCTGAGACTATTTACACATCCCTCCGAATAGGGTATCATGGGTAAACTCAAAATGGCGGCCACGAAGGTGTGACTTAAAGTTGTTTTCGTCGATTTTTCTTAAAACAATTCGGCTTTTCATACATAAAAATGCACACAGTTATTTTATTTGACAACAGATCGTTATTACGGTACCGAATTGATTAGGTAATATTTCCCGGGAAAATAGTATAAATAAAAAACTCGAATAAACATTTATATGACGTCACCGTGACGTCATCAGAGCGCTCGTCTGGCATTAAAAAAATGCATTTTTTGCTATAGTATGGTTTCATGATACATTTTGGTAAGTTAATGTAAGTTGATTCAAGCTTAAGGTGTGTATACTTTGAGTTTCAACACAGACTCACTGTTCCAGTGTGCATGTTTCACCAAAATTGGGGAAATTAAATGCAAGATTCAATTTCACCAAAATTGGGGAAATTAAATGCAAGATTCAAATTGACTTGACAATATGAGTTACCAACTCCGCGATTTTGGTGAAACATGCACACTAAAACAGTGAGTCTGTGTTGAAACTCAAAGTATACACACCTTAAGCTTGAATCCAGCATTGGAAAGTGCATACACAGTTTGAAATATATATTAAGGCAGTGTGACGTCACTGGACCTAAATATGATTGCAACAGACCACCATAGAATACCATGCTTTATTTGCAATTTATTCTGTGTAATAAAATCGTAAAAAAATTAAATAAATATTTTCCCACACTGTTTGCAATGGTCTTTCATTTGATCACTTTAAGGAGAATTATACTTCTCAATTCTAAAATTGTCTTCTTGATATCATGACATATGAACGTGAGTTGAGATGCTCCACCTCTATTATATGGTACTGTGATAACCCGGAATAATATACCTTACCAGGTTAACATTTACACACAGCCGCCAGTTTTTCTCGTTCACGAGCCCAGCGTTGTTAACTAATACGTCCAAATGTCCAAATGTGGATCTGGCTTTGATGAAGGCACCTAAAATATAGAAGGCTTCCATTAGACAAAGCTCACTTGCGTCTTGCAATTCGCCACCCGCCCACCTGAACTATGCCAAGGGCTCACACAGGAGGGCCGTTGGCGGTGGTGGCATTAAGCTTGGTAACTTGCCACGCCGGCTTCTTATTATATTATTGTCATGTGATGTCGGTTAACCTATCACCAGACATAGTCGCAATCGAAAGATATTTTGAAATATACATGCTGAAATTCCAATATCTAAAGAATGTGTGGTGATTTCGACCAGATCCAGCACCGCTGGCGAGTTGCCGCAAACACATTTCAAGACCTTTTGGAAAGACATTGAATAAACCAAGAACCAGAATATGAAATCATTCATTCAATTTAACAATCCATTCCTTATATATTATTGTAGTTTGTTTATTTATTTATTGTTTTAGTTTAATTTTCATATCAACGAAAATATAGGATATAGAATATGTACACGTATAACATCTTTGTGACAGATTGTGCGACGAAATGATAATAGTAAACATATAAATAACAAATAAATAAACAAATTAGGCATCAACCGTACGTCTTATAGACAGTATTGAATACACGGGATCCATTTTGAGATAAGGAATCAAATCACTCTTCAATCGATTTCGGTACCAGAAGCAGGCACATATATATTATCTATAGTACTGTCTGGCACATTTTCAAACAGACACAATAAGGACACCACACGTGCAGGCGCTCTTACATATGTACCCTTAGGAGGAGGTTTCGATATAATTGTGCAACATCGTAACCAACGTCATTAACATCGTTGACGAACGCTCTTTTCTTAACAATGTTGCCCAGTAACATCTTTCAAAATAACATCGCTTCTTTTAGAGAAATTACTTTTGAAAAGGGAAGATTTTTAACTTAATGCTTAAGCATATGGAAGGGAGGTATTGCTGAATCTAAATCATATATTCTGAGAAGTAATAATTCAGCCTAAACAACAGCTCTTGTTTTGCATCTGATTATATGGGAAGGGAGGTAATCATGTAAACATCCACGGTGTGTAATCACCAAGGATATTGGAAGACAGGTTATCAGCAGAGGCATAAGCATGTACAATGTTATAGTCCAGTAAATCTAGCGCATTTTTGGGGTCAACCCATCACAAATTGCAACAGAATTTATTTCACTGCTATGCATTTCAGAAAGCTCCCCAGAATAACATACTAAAAGTCTACAATCTCATATGTATGGGAAATATCTTAAATTTCAAGTTGAAATTTGAGGTATTTTTCGCGAAATTTCGGTGTTTACCTGTCTCTTGTTCCTATAAGAAAACCTTGTACTTGGTACTAAGCGTGGAAGAAATGGGTCATTACTTACACTCATTCCATTCGTTATCATATCAAGTTTATACCCAGCCTAAAATAATATCCTTGCACGAAAATATTTATGGAGAAATTCAAAATGGCGGATATATGGAGTCATTCTAAATCTGAACTTTTTACCATTTTCATGACAGTCCAGGCAATCTATCTGTTTTTTGCTGGACCCAAAACAAAATGCAACATGATTTTTTTCACTGGTATGCATTTCTAAATAGGTCCGCAGAACAACATACTAAAAGTCTACCAAAATCTATTTGGTGAAGATACTTTTTCTAAAACAAAGATACACCATCATGCTTCATATAAGAAGATAGAAAATATTGGTTTGTCTCTGAATAAGGACAGTTTATCATCCAGAAATCCAATCAATACATGATGATCTAGGATACATTATTCTATGGCGGTGAAAACATTTGCATTCCCAATGGATTTGCTCATAAAAGTAGATAGCAAAACGATAGTTCAGCACCAGTGTATATATTCATACATGGTAATATCCTGCCAGTTTGCATTATTTCCATTAGCATTGTTATACGAAAGGGAACTGACAAGCTATGCTCTATTTTTTTTCAACCTATGACAATTACAGACAATAGTTCCATCAACTTATAAAAATATAACTCTATTATCACAAGCACGTTAGCAAGTGTCAGGTTGAAAAAAATGCTGCCTTGGCAATCAGGAGAGAGAGAGATATTAGATTCAACGTCGCGTTTAGCAATAGTTCAGATATATAACGACAATCTGCCAAACATTTATGATCCATCACAATTGTTTGTAAGACAAATGTTGTTGATGAAAGAAGAATAATTATGCAGATCCTAATATATCATTTAATTATCAAACAAATAATACTTTGAATTACAGGCAAAGTTGACGGCATAACTTATCATGTTTCATTTTACATTCTGGTTCATGGTAACATTATTAGGGGAAGTGGCTTCTCATATATATAGTTGATGTCTTTTATTGTTATTCCCCATGAACACTGCCATAAGTTGAGGAATATTTCACAGCACTATCAATCCCAATACCAGTCTTCGCTAATGTCATTTTCAAAGGTCTGGGTTTGTTGAGTTTGCATAGCTCAGTCGTTTGCATTCTCCACACACACTTGAACAATCCAGGCCATGATCCTTACAGGCGCATCTGCTTCAGCTGCAATCCTTCTTGCAGTTCCAACTGATAACCTCAAGTAACCCCTGAAGCTGGTGGCAGATCAGTTGTCGCAGGGAGAAACCGATTGAATTGTCCACTCCCATTTTTGTGGCTGCAATGGATGGTCCCCCCCAAGTCAATTCCTTCGTTTGAGTTACTACTGTATAAACATATAAGCGTTTTCTATGCTGTTGCAATAAATGACCTTCATCGGGACTCTCATGACCTGGATGAACACTTCAGCATGTTGGCGAAATAGCTCAGTGACAGTTGTCTTCTTCAAGGCAGCACCCTTGTCAATGCCATATGGTCGGAATACTGTGTCACAGCCCAGAATGGCATGCACAAGCAACATATTTGTACAGACTTGCATTCTTGCACAGCTTTTATCTTCTTGACATTCCAAACTCTTTGGCCCCGCTAGCGACATGGTCATTCAGTCAAAGAAAGACGAATTCCTAGCAAACAACGTCAACAAGTAGCAGTTCATTATTCTTATGAGTGACCAGTTGGAAAGGGCGGGATGTTTCACATGCAGATGTTTTTATTGTAAAAGCTGCCGTTTAATCGACTGAAAGCATCAAAACTTTGGTTGGTGAATGATATTGACCTGTTAGTTCTGCTCTGTTTTCATGCCGACATGGATGACAATGACATCTACTTTCAGCCAAGAGAGAATGCAAAGAAACGGATAGTTTGGAATGTCAAGAAGACAAAGGCTGTGCTGGGAATGTAAGTCTGCACAAATGCTGTTTGTACATGCCATTAAGGGCTGTGACACAGTATACTGATCATATGCCATTGGCAAATGTGCGGCCGTAAAGAAAACAACGCTCAATGAGCTATTTTGCCAACACTCTGAAGTGTTCAACCAGGCCATTGGGAGTTCCGATGGAGGTTATCTATTGCAGGTGCTTGTGTGTTTATACAATGGTCACCCTGACGAAGCAATTGGCTGCATGTGTGTTTATACAATGGTAACCCTGACGAAGCAATTGGCTGCATGAGATCGGTGACAAAAACGAACCATATATGTGCAGGTACAAAAAGTATCAAGGTTCGCGTGTTTAGAGTGGACAGGGGAAGACCATCCATTGCAGCCACAAGAATGAGGGTGGACGGCTTCTCTCTGTGAAAACTGAACTGCCACCAGTTCCACTGGCACTCTTTGAGGTTATCAGGTGCAACTGCAAGAAAGATTGCAGCTGAAGAAGATGCATCTGTAGGAGCATGGCCTATATTGTTGAAAATGTAAAATGAAACATGGCAAATGGCATGGTAGAACGTCATGGTAGAACATCAAGTTTGCCTATAATCTAGATTATTATTTGTTTGATAATTAGATGATCTGCATAATTATTCTTCTTTCGTCAAAACATATCTGACACACAATTGCGATAGATCATTAATGGTTTGCAGAGCTGTATTTTTCAACAAGGCACAAGTTGTGATAATAGAGATATATCTCCATGAGTGGGTTTGTAGAAATATTGTCTTTGACAGTTATCGGTTGAAGGAAAATATATCACAGCTTGTCAATTCATTTATTTTGGGAGAGAATTCCTCTTTCATATGATTATGCTAATGGCAAAAATGTTAACTGTCTGAATATTACCATGTATTATTCATATAGCCTGATGCTGAACTATCAGTTTGCTATCTACGCTTATGAGCAAATCCACCGGGAAGACACATGTTTTCACCACCATGGCATACTGTACCCTGGGTCATGTATTATTTGGATTTCTGGATGATAATCTGTCCTAATTCACGGAAAAAACAATATTCTACCTTGCTTATATGAGGCATAATGGCTTATTATATGTATTATAAAATGGCGTATCTTTGTTTTCAAAAAAGTCGTATCTCCACCAAATAGATTTTGGTAGACTTTTAGTATGTTGTTCTGGGAACCTAGTAGAAATGCATACCAGTGAAAAAAATTATGTTGCAATTTGTTTTGGGTCCAGTTAAAAAAACCCAGATAGATTGCCTGGACTGTCATGAAAATTGTAAAAAGGTCAGATTTAGAATGACCCCATACATCCGCCATTTTGAATTTCTCCATAAATATTTTCGTGCAGGGGTATTATTTTAAGCTGAGTATAACCTTGATATGATAGCGAATGAAATGAGTGTAAGTAATGACCCATTTCTTTTCAAGTTTTCTTACAGCAGCAAGAGACAGGTAAACACTGAAAAATACCTCAAATTTCAAGTTGAAATTTAATATATTTCCCATGCATATCTGTTTGTAGACTTTTAGTATGTTATTCTAGAGACCTTTCGGAAATGCACTGCAGCAAAAACAATTCTGTTGCAATTTGTGGTGGGTCAAACCTCAATTTGACTGGACTATTAGCTCATAGGTGGACCTTACATTTTAACCATGAATATATTTTGGTGCTAAAAACTGAAATAAATATTTGTATTTTCGCCTTGTCGCCACAAATGTGTTTAACACGCTATAGATATTGAACAGCTCAGTATTGTAGACGCTGCGTTCGAACCCAGAGATAGGTTACTTTCCCAGCATTGTGACTTCCAATCTCATTCTCTGTAGATTTATCTCTATCCATTTTTCTTCTTTTATATTATTTTGGCATTTCTGTATCCAGAACATTATCAGAAGAAATATAGAAATGAAGCAAATTTATTATAGCTTTAATCAATTATTAATTTCATGTACAAATGATCGTTAAACCCATCCATCGTCACAGTTCGCATTATGTCACCATTGTTTGCCGAAGACCTGTCAGATCGGATACCTTTTAGTTTGCAGAGTACATGAGGTGTAGGATGTGGGTGGTTACAGAAATGTAACTCTCTTGACAAACCCAAAGGATGTGAGTTACGGTTAGAAATTGAGCGTATTCTATCTGATTTCACTTCATGTCTCGTTATTTTATGTTACGAAAAAAAATTCCCCATGTAGTACCTACAGGTGAAAATATTAACCAAATCATTTTCAATATTAATTTTTCATTTCATATTCCTTTATTTTTCAGGTGATTTTGACTTTATATTGAGCAAATATCGCTCCGGTGTATTGTTTGTACATGTACAACCGCTATAACCTTACCTTCCAGTTGTTCCTGCGACGATACGTCTGCTTCGACAAACAAAATATTTTCTGCTCCATGGGACAATTTGAGTTCATCTGCGAAAGCTTTGCCCCCTACAGCATTGATATCAACTATACAAACCTGGTGGATAGAATCAAAGAATTATTGTGCGTACCTCGTAATTGGTAGGCAAAGAATTTCATCGTAAAAAAGCGAACATGAAACCATCAATGACCAGCGCAAAATAATCCAATTTTTGTCAGAGAATCCCTGGATGAAGAAAAAAGAAATCTTTGCTGACGGAACAAACCATAAACATTATTTTTATAAGGTAGTCTAGACTAGCTATATTGTGAGGAGTCTGATCAGAATTGTGTTCACATAATCGGACCTTCTCGCGTGAACGCAATAACAAAACACATGGTTCATTTTACAGAATTAGTGAAGTGGTATTGGGCCAAATAACTGAGGAAAGGATATGGGAAGTCTACATACGAAAAACTCCCCTGTGTGTCATAGTTATGATGCCGATTTTTCTTTTCGATCTAAAACCTGCCAAGTCGTATTTTTCATGAAGGTTACATACTGAAATTTCAGCGTCGAAAACATTATGTGATCTTCAATTTCATAAAAATAATAACTCGAACCCCGAGATAATCGTGCAATGAAATGCAGGATTATCTCGAACCCCGAGATAATCGTTCAATGATAATGCAGAATGATCTGGGACCCCTAGATAATTACCTCTAACCCCGAGATAATCGTCCAATGCGAATGCAGAATTACCTCGGACCCCAAGATAATTGTCCAACGAAAATGCAGGATTATCTCGGACTCCGACATAATTAACCAATGAAATCTCCGTATTAGTGTGTGCCATTTTCTTTTCCAATTGAAGAGAACAGCTATTATTTATCAACGCCATGCATATACTAAGATAAATTCTACACAAAAAATCGACTCGGAGTTGATTCGAGGGATGCCATTATAAATATATAAAAATTAAAATCATTTGATTATGTACACGGTGGTGGAGGGTGGGGGGGGGGGGATTGACGCTTATTAATGTTCCGTTTTTGGAGTGCGTTGGAGCAAAGATATTAATTTATTAAGGCCTTTGTTATGTCTTATGGCATCCATTCTTGCAACGTCATCTTGACTGGGTTTTTTCACCATTTAAATCAGTAATCTGGTAATACTAGAATATATTTGCACATAATTTCTCGCTCATCTCAAAGTTGTATAACATGGCAAAACAATGCTATAATCAAAAGATTGCAGAACAGCAAAGCACCAAAGATATGATGGATAATATGTTTACTTCAATTCTCTATAGACATTAAAAATAGAACAGTATTTTGCGCTCTTGGTGGTCAAAACACCTAAACTGTTCAAATAGAATTGCCCAGCCGTTTGTGCGCATGGTGCTTGTGTTGGAGAACGTCCCATTGTTCAGTCACAGACAGCGTTGCAAGGTCTTGCCAGGCTGGAGAATACCATATGTTCATAAGTTCGTATACAAATATTCTTCCAAAGCCGAAGGAAAGATTTGGGAAACATTGGAGAAATCAAGACACTGTATGGGCTTCTAAATGCAGGTCACCTAGAATCCAGATCTCAATTGTCATGCAAATACTCAAGTTTCGCGAGCCCCAGGCAAAATTTTCAATCATTCCACTTTGTTCGAGGCAAACTGCCACTGATTAACATTTCGAAGACATGTTTTTTGAGGACTGCTGTCACTGCACTTGGTTCTGTGTGGTTTACATGATTGTCTAACTTGTCTGGCCAGTATAATGATTATCAAACCCCAATATACTTTTGGACAATTCAAACACCCATGTTTTGTAAATATTTCCATTATATTGTAAATCCTAAATACTTTGGTTAGCTGATATTTATAAAAAATGTTTTGCTTTCTTTTATCTCCTCAACATGGGCGAAGTATTTCTGGGAAATACGTCTCAATATTGCTGTACATCTTTGTTATATTTTATCATATTTTGAGTGCCTAAATGGATGTCATAACAAAGGTAGACTTAAGATTTTATTTATTGAAGATATTATTTATTAGATTCTTACATCGGTCCTTCCGAATTCTGCATTTTCATTGGTCGATTATCTCGGGGTCATTGGACGATTATCTCCGGAACCGAGATTATCCCTCATTCTCATTAGGCGATTATCTCGGGGTTCGATATGATTCTACATTCTCATTGTACGATTATCTTGGGATGCAATATAATTATTTCGAGAGACCGAGATAATTGAGCTTTTTCATGGGTCGATTATCTCGGGGTCGAAAATAATTTTGCATTCACATTGGACAATTATCTCGGGGTCCGAGATAATTTTGAAAAAAAGAAAGAAAAAAATCCATGTCCCTTCTATGCTTCCGTACTTATTCAAAACTTGCTGTCACAAGTAAAACCGTGTGTACCGGTACCGAGAATATATGAAGTTCACAAGGTGTTATTGTTGAAATATTAATTAATTTTACATACTATTACCAAATCAGCCTCATTTACGTATGTATGAAGTTCGATTTGCTTGAATTAGTTCACAAAACGGGCAGCAACTGAACAACTTGACAGGTTACTAGTCCAGCAACATGACAGATTATAACCAAGTCTAGCCCCTTTACATTCTTTACCTTCGCTTTCTTTGTCGCCAGTGTTTGACATATTGCTTTACCTATACCACTGGCCCCTCCGGTGACAAGGACAGCACAGTCTTGTATCTTCATTTTTTAACACTTTGAGAAATCTTCGTGTACTCTTGTCACACTACGCCCAATATGTTACTGTATCTCACAGGATAGTTGCGAGTGTTTATGTTCACGAGAAAGGGGTCGTTACGCTTGGTTTTCTGTCAGGTCCAAACTGTATGAATAGCCTTTGCGATACTTTCGTCAACCAATAAAACAGGTTAGGGTCAACGGTCACAGCTCGGTACACAGGCAACCTTCACCAGTTCAGTTAAGGGGTTGACATATGCAACTATACCTTTTTTCATAGAATCACATGTGAGCGGATTACTTAATAGGCAATACAGCTGGTGGCCATTATCATATACCAAAATGTTCCCCAAACCTTGCTGAACGTGAATATGAATCCCCTTTGAACAAACAATGTGAATTGGAGAACATAACTACAGAAACAAAGCGTCTCGGCACTGCCAGCAGAAGTCAATAAAGAATAAACACACACTCTTGAAAGATGGTCCTAAAAATTGTGTGAAATCACTGCTGCAACAAAGACTATGTCAGAAAAGAAAATTTCATCGGAAAGTATTTTTAAAAGATTTTTTATCGTTTAATATGTCAGTGGTATGGGTGCACTCCGGAGATTCTTTTATTCGGCATGGAATAGACTATGGGTCCGTTTTTCGACCACCAGTTGTCGCAAAACCTTCAACCCAAATCACTTACATGTATATATTTTCTGAAAGAGCATGATGAAACTATTATTTTAAGATATAACACGGCTATGTTATAGAAAAATTTAACTCGAACATTCTCCTCCATGCTTGCTTCATTTTTCCTAGAAAACCCCTTAAAAATGTCGAAAATGGTCAAATTCGGCTCAATTTCCAGAAAAATCTGTAAGAGCGATTTCAATTAAACTTCTTACTCACGTTCCCTGGTCCGGTCTCAACTTAAAAAGGCAAAAAAAAGGGGGTGTTAACCTAACCGTTTTTTGTCAGATTTTCTTCCCGTAAATGAGTCCCGATTTTTAGGCACACCCAAGGGGCATAACTGAGGCAGGACAAACTTTACTCCATGATCCCGATCAGCGTGTAGACGAAGCCAGCCCTCGATTTGTACGTACTCGTTTGCAGCGTTGATAATGCTGAATAGGATGGCATTATAGATATAAGCTATTAAGAAGACAAGAAGAATTATGATGTAGCAGAACAAGGGCAGTCTATCGTATTATGAAATTAGAGAGGGGCCATTACTACGAAACTGTGGAGGGCCACCTTAATGGGCAGGATGTTTTTTACGAAATTAATTATTCCTGTATCGTAATCTCAGGTGATGCGAGTATGGCGGTATACAACACTTGCCAGTTATACATATTATTTTGGAATCGACCAAATAACTCCCCTACCCCATCTTTGTTTTGATCACTTTTGCCAATTCTAGCAGGATTTTCCAGAACAAATTCAAAATTAACCTATTTGTTCTTAATAATGGGCACCCATTTGGAAATATGAAGGCCGTGGTTGCTTTTCCGCTTTCCAATGATACCAGGAACGCGGGGAAAATGCAAATAAGAGATGTAACCAAGTCAAATTGATGATGATTTTGCTCTAGCACTGCGGCTGCAGAATAACTGGAGCTTTTGGGAAGGTAATTTGTAAAACCATAATAATATACATCCATTTCATCCTTTATGGACTGTAAATGGGTTCTCTTGTAAAGAAAATTTACACTGGCAAATTTATATCATTCTGATAGGACCTCGTTCTGCCATAATATCCACCGAAATCTCAGTCCAGGGGGAGATAACTCCTGTATGGAATACAGTATGCAGTAACCTCAATTGTATACTAATGGACACACTGTGGATTATTTTAATCGAACTCCTGGTCTTCTTTCCACCTGCTTCCGAAAATAGCGCTTCAGGTATAACTAGGCAGTCAAAATTAAACAATCTGGCGTAATGATACATCTCCGCTCCGTAACGGAGTCTACATTAAGATAATGCATAGACTCCACTATTATGCCTTAAAGGGTGCACTCCGGAGATTCTTTTATTCGGCATGGAATAGACTATGGGTCCGTTTTTCGGCCACCAGTTGTCGCAAAACCTTCAACCCAAATCACTTATATGTATATATTTTCTGAAAGAGCATGATGAAACTATTATTTTAAGATATAACACTGCTATGTTATAGAAAAATTTAACTCGAACATTCTCCTCCATGCTTGCTTCATTTTTCCTAGAAAACCCCTTAAAAATGTCGAAAAATGGTCAAATTCGGCTCAATTTCCAGAAAAATCTGTAAGAGCGATTTCAATTAAACTTCTTACTCACGTTCCCTGGTCCGGTCTCAACTTAAAAAGGCCAAAAAAAGGAGGTGTTAACCTAACCGTTTTTTGTCAGATTTTCTTCCCGTAAATGAGTCCCGATTTTTAGGCACACCCAAGGGGCATAACTGAGGCAGGACAAACTTTACTCCATGATCCCGATCAGCGTGTAGACGAAGCCAGCACTCGATTTGTACTTACTCGTTTGCAGCGTTGATAATGCTGAATAGGATGGCATTATAGATATAAGCTATTAAGAAGACAAGAAGAATTATGATGTAGCAGAACAAGGGCAGTCTATCGTATTATGAAATTAGAGAGGGGCCATTACTACGAAACTGCGGAGGGCCACCTATAGTCACCGCATATAGACTCGTATTTTGCCGGGGGAGATAACTCTTGGTGGCGTTGTTTCTCAAGAGACCAAAAACTACCTCCACTACAGAAGAGTTCCAATGGGGAGGTAACTCTTGATGCCCGTGATGATTTTTGACATATTCCTGGTTATCTCCCCTGATTCGAACATTTGCATATTAAATCTATGAGGCCGTGTGCACTATAGTTCCGGTCTCTAGTTGGCATGTATTCCTCCGCGGTGATGCGATCTGGCGGTGATGCGGCCTGCCTCCGCGGAGAAAAAGTAGTTCCCTCTTCCATGTGCCGCTTAGTCTTCATGATGGACCTGTGCGTGAGGTCGCCTTTCATTTCAAGCGGTAGTAAGGTATACTGTTCATAGATCGCCATGGCTGTTTTCCTGATGCAGGGGTGCCTTTGGGTGTACGCCTGTTGTAAGTTATCCTGTCCGGCGTCCTCGATCGCTGCAGCATGAGTATTGATAGCTGCTGTCACAATACGATCCCAGAAGGTAGGTTATGCCTCATTTTCCTGGTATGTAGTCTGACTATCGGAGGTCAAGCTCTTCGTATCAGTAGATAGACTGTCATCAATCTCTGTATCGGCTTCTTGTGCGTCGGAGTCTTCAATCCCATGTATATTTTTCTCGTGTCGCACCAAATCGTAACGTCTGGTGAACGTGCGTTGGCACTCAGAGCAAGTATAAGCCATATACACTTGCTTTTATAGACAGTAACGCCCGTCAACGCTTAGCTTAACGCTTCAACGCCCTGGTGAACTAGCTCAGAAGCCCTGATTTTCATGGAATTTGCCACCAATACATCGAAATGCAGTGACGCCCGTCAACGCCCGTTGTTACGCCTTAACGCCCGTCTCAACGCCCGTCAACACCCGTCGTTACGCCTTAACGCCCGTCTCAATGCCTTAACGCCCTATCTTTACGCCTTAACGCCCGTCTCAGCTCCTTAACGAGCGATAAAGGGGATTTGGAGGACGATTAACCTTTGAACTCTGCGTGCTCTTTCGGTCACATGACCGGAAGTGACCTTTGACCCTGCGCTGCTCGGAAGTGATGGCATCGTACGCAGGCGCACACACACACATACCTGGTGCACCCGCACCCTGGTGTACCCTATAGTCCGTACCTGCGTACGATGACATCAATTCCGAACAGTGCAGGGTGAAAGGTCACTTCCGGTCACGTGGTCAAAGGTCACTTCCGGTCACGTGGCCGAAAGTACACTTAGAAGTCAAAGGTTAATCGGCCTCCAAATCCCCTTTATCGCTCGTTAAGGCGCTGAGACGGGCGTTAAGGCGTAAAGATAGGGTGTTAAGGCATTGAGACGGGCGTTAAGGCGTTATCTCTTTTGTGACTATTATGGTTTGACTCCGTTACCTTTAGGTGTAGATGTTTTGTGTTTATATGTGCAATTTTTAAGATTGTCATTTACTGCGATAACAAATGTAAAAAATTATTTGAATGGAGTCAGATTGTTACACCTCTTACATGGCTATGACTGCCCACCCCTTTCACATATTCTTCTGACTTTAACGTTATGGGGTGCAGGCAAGCAAACGTTTCGCGCTCCAGTGCAGGCCCGACCAATGACTCCATCCATTTTGATTCGTATTTGGCAAGCTCTTGATTTTACCGATGGTTTTCATTGTACGATGTATTGCTTGTTTGTCTTCGCTTTCTTTTTAACGGCGCGAAAATCTTCTCTGATCCCACCATCTGTGGCTGCCTTTTCACCAACCAGTTGTCCCAGTATTCAAGATGTCTCTGCATTGTCTCAGGGATTGGTTGTAGCTCTAAAATATTCAAAAACTAATCAGTTCGGCGATCATTGCCTTCAAATTCCTCTTGCCGCCATCCCTGGTTCGCCTCTGTGCCCTGTCCGTGCCTTTAAATTAATGTTAGTTTCTCGTGGCACGGTAGAGCCTAGACGTCCACTAGACAGGGTTGATAGAGGTTTTCCTCTATTGTAGGGGTAAAGTCCGTGTTCCGCTTTTTATATTTTCGGGACAAATCTGAAATTTACATACACCCACTCCCCCACCCTACCTCTCTCAGCAGGCCCCGTGTGCCTTCACAAATGCTTCACATTGATACCTCATACGACCCAATCGGACCATGCAGCGTATTTGAAGTCTGGGGACTACTTTTTCTCCGTGGAGGCAGACCGCATCACCGCCAGACCGCATCAGCGCGGGGGAATACATGCCAACTAGAGATCGGAACCATAGTGCACACGGCCTCCTAGATTTACTATGCAAATGTTCGAATCAGGGGAGATAACCAGGAATGTCAAAAATCATAACGGGCATCAAGAGTTACCTCCCCATTAGAACTCTTCTGTGGTGGAGGTAGTTTTTGGTCTCTTGAGAAACAACGCCACCTGTCGCCACCAAGAGTTATCTCCCCCGGCAAAATGCGAATCTATATGCGGTGACTATACTACCTATGTCAAAATAATTGTCCATGGCAATGATAATTCCTGTCAGCCAATATGAAGGACAGTCCAAAGCTGTGTGGAGCTATTCAAGGTAGACCTGTGTGTCACACTACTGTCACCAACCTGTGTTAATTTAAAAAGCTAATACATCTGAACCAATTTGTTCAGTCAGTGAGGGAAATGCTCTGGATTCTTTCTATTCAATCCCCAACTGCCTATTGTGGTCCATTCATACACAGCCTGTTGTGATTGTGCTTGGTTCTGAAAGAAGCTGCATAATTAATTGCCAACTGACACATATCTGTGATTTTTGATCCACATGTCAGGTACACAAAATTTCTAGACTAAGACAATTACTGAAGAAGCAATTTTTCTCAACTGCTTTTCAATATTGTGTGTTTAATATTTATGTACTTCTGGTGGCAGTCCAAAGAACCATTGTTTTTGTAATTATATTCTCCAATTTACATTGTTTGTTCAAAGAGGTGTCATATTCACATTCAGCAGGGTTTGGGGAACATTTTAGTATATGATATGGCTATCAGCTGTATTGCCTATTTAGTAATCAGATCACTTGTGATTCTATGAAAAACCAAAATGTTCCCCAAAACTTGCTGAATATGAATATCGTACCCCTTTAAACAAACAACGTAAATTGGAGAATATAATTACAGAAACTAAGCGTCTCGGTACTGCCAGCAGAAGTCAATAAAGATTGAACACACTCTTGAAAAATGGTCTTAAAAATTGTATGAAATCACTGCTAAAACAAAGACTATGTCAAAAAAGAAAATTACATTGGAAATATTTTTAAAAGACGTCTAATCGTTTACTATGTCAACATAATTGTCAAAGACAATGATCACTCGTGTCAGCCAATATGAAAGACAGTCCGAAGCTGTTTGGAGTTAGACCCAGACCCAGTACAGACGACCCAGTATTCCTTGACAACTGTGACTGGATTTATGGAAGTTTGTAGTCGCCATTGTAGACGATGACCATTGACCGCACCAAAGCAGGATTTAGTGAATGGCCGTAGCAGTCTTCCACAACTTTGGAAAAAAAACTGGCTCGTGTAAACCAGGCCTAATCGAAGACAGGTGTGTGTCACACCCGGTCACCAACCTGTATTAGTTTGAAAAGCTAATACATCTAAACCAGTGTAGTCGGAGTGGAGGAAATGCCCCAGATTATTTCTATTCAATCCTCAACTGCCTATTGTGAGCCACTCATTCACAGTCTGTTCTGATTGCGCCTGGTTCTAAAAGAAGCTGCATAATTAATTGCCAGTTGAAACATATCTGTTACGTGGTCCACATGTCAGGTAAGCTCAGTTCCCACAAATTTCTAGACGAAGACAATTACTGATGAAGTAAAAATTAATTATTTATTTAAAAATATTTCCCAAAACAATTTTCATATCTAACATAGTCTTTCTTGTAGCACACACTTTTCTCTACTGCTTTTTTAATATTGTGTGTTTGATATTTATGTAGTTCTGCGGGCAGTGCTGGCAGACCATTTGTTTTAGTGGATTTTTATTTATGTAAACAGTGCAACAAAGGTAAGTTCCCCCTAAAGCGTTGTTTGATATGTCACAAGATATTTGCCCGATCGCGATGAAATTTTGCACACACTAACCCAGCAATCAAGCCGACACGGTGTATCAAGGATTATCCTGTAGGTGCAGTTGTGCTCTAATGAGCATGCGCAAACTGGAACACGGTCGCATTTTAAAAATTACACAAACAGATTCAACCAGCTTTTTCAATGGCAAATGTTCATTTCATCACACATTCAACATGTTCACTGGGTGTCTCGACGGCCAGTAATCGTTAAAATCGCATGTAACCACCACGTAACTGTATCACATTCCGATACGAGCTCGCATCGTGTTGATGAGGCGTGTGATCCGATTTTACGGGATGGCTAATCACTCCTCCTGAAGCAGGCGTCTCACATCATCAAGATCTGACTCCATCTCAACTCGACGATAGACCGCTTGCTTCAACTGATCCCACAGATGTTCGATGGAGTTGAGATCCGGAGAACTGGCGGGCCACTGCATCCACTCAATGCCTTCAGTTTGAAAGAAGTCATTTACAACCCTTGCTCGATGTGGACGGGCATTGTCGTCCATGAAGACAAATCCATCACCGACGGCGCCTGCGTAGGGCAAAACCTATGGACGGAGAACTTCAGCAACGTAGCGATTGACGTTCAAGTTTCCCTCGATAGGCACCAGATTGGTTTTGCCCGTGGTACTAATGCCTTCCCACACCATTACGCTGCCAACATCAAAGGCCGTTACGGGCTCCACGCAACACTCTGCATGATCTTCACCATGCCGACGCCACACACGCCTCCTACCTTCAACATGGCGGATACAGACACGCGTTTCGTCGCGGAAAAGAGTATTGGCCCATTGTTGTCTAATCCATCGAACATGCTTTATTGCCCACCGCAAACGCGCTATCTTATGACGGCGAAGCAACAAGGCTTTCTTAACCATGCGCCTAGCACGTAATCCGACGGCTTTTAGGCGTTTCCTAATTGTTTGGGAACTCAACCTCCTAGCCCCGGCACCAACATCTGCCCGGATCTGATCTCGGACTTCTGGTGCTGGAATTCAAAATGGGAGTTAATCGAATTGAAGAACGAGTTGAACTCGCGCCACATTCGACAATGATTTAGCAATGTCACCGCGCATTTATCATACTGATGACAGGTACGAGATGTTTCATCGAAAACATTGATTTTAGCGTTTCTGTTTCAAAATTCAGTTTCAAAACATTCTGAAATGCCTGAATTTGACCTTTGTGCAAGCCAGTGAGACGTTTTCAGATTTTTTGGTTTGACATTTTCAGTCTTTTTCTGAAGACATCGATCGCGCGTCATGCAAAGAATGATCTTGCCACTAAGAAAGTGATTGGTCGACAAAAGCGGTATTCGAATTTTTGTGGCACAAGAAGACCCCCATACCTGATGATCTTCTGTTCCTGAGTACGACGTTTGCGATTCGCCGATCTTGTCGTTGCGTGGTTGCCCTGGGTCTACCACTTCTCGGTAGATCCTTCACATCTCCAGTTTGGAGAAATGTGACTTGTAATTTACGAATGGCATTAGGAGATACCCCATTCGACGCTCAACCTGTTTTACAGGCGTGTTAGCCTCCAAAGGGCCAATTGCAATAGCCCTATCCATATTCGATAAACCGAGGCATGGTTTGCCACAGAAATTTGCAACTTTTAACGCCCAACACTTGCGGGCAGTAATATGGGCTCATCGGGTATGCGACCGCTTTTATTGACCATCTCGGACATCACATTACCTGATGCAGGTCATGGGAAAACGCATGAATTTCTTGTGGTGTGTGTCATGTTCTGAATGCACAACCACACGAATATATATCCGGATTGGGCGATCGACATTTTGACAGTTTTAAACTGCAGTCATCAACACGATGCGAGCTCGCTGTCGGAATGTGATACAGTGTCGTAGTGGTTACGCGCAATTTTAACGATTACTGGCCGTCGAGACACCCAGTGAACATGTTGAATGTGTGATGAAATGAACATTTGCCATTGAAAAATCTGGTTGAATCTGTTTGTGTAATTTTCAAAATCCGACTGAGTTCCAGTTTGCGCATGCTCATTAGAGCACAACTGTACCTACAGGATAATCCTTGATACACTGTGTCGGCTTGATTACTGGGATAGCGTGTGCAAAATTTCATCGTGATCGGGCAAATATCTCAGGACAGATCAAATAACGCTTTGGAGGGAACTTACTTGTGTTGCACGGTTTAGATACACCTGCATGTCAAACATGTTATGGTGGGATTCTCCGTGGAACATTTTGATGTTTGACTTTACTATATTCTAGCAAAATGCAGCAAAGTAGATACTTTTTCCTATGAAACGACTTTCTCTACATCAGACCCTTAATGATGGGATTAAAAAGCGGTCCAGTAGCTTGGCAGCATTCTGATGGCATCAGATTGAATACCTCCAACTGTCAGGTGTTCGACTGACAATGCTTGGCAGGTTACAAACAGACAATGCTTGGCAGTGACTCAACGCTTATCGGCTACTCGGTTGTTACTGGGAATGTTAGTTCAGGAGATATTGGCAAGGCTTTGGTGTAAGACCTCCCATTGAAAAGGTAATATCTTGGACAAAAGACTGACAATACAACTTGCATCAGATCCTTTGTCAATTATATTTCGTGAGTCTTACACCAAATCGTTGCCAGACATTGCTACTGAGCAGTAACAGAATGAGCATTGGTAAAAACGCTAATGTTTTAAGATCGTGAGGTGTGTGTGTGGATGGGCGGGGGGTGCAAATGTGGGTTGTGAACTTTGACATTGAGGCATAGAGTGTAGTTGATGTGGTGTGACTGGGTCTGTCTAACCTTGAGTGACTGAGGCCATGGGGTGCATTTGGCTGAGACTGCCACGTCAGTGGTGAGGTCATCAGTAGTAGAAACTGTGCAGAGTTGCTCGCGTGCACATTGGGGACATGCCTACATATATACCCTTATACATCAGCCCATATCGTCGGGCATGTGGACCGTGGAGCTACATGGGTCCCTGTAGTATAGCCAGAGAAGACGCTGAAGAGATATGACGTCATCAGTTACGCCACCAATAGTAGAGAAACCCGCATGTTCGGGTGCGCACTGGAACACGCCTATATATACACTAGCCCATAGTGGAGAGCATGTGGCCCTTGGAGATGTTTGGAACCTTGGAGTAATCCAGAGATAGCTATGAAGAGAAATGCCGTCATCAGTAGTAGAGAAAACCGTATGTGCGGTTGCTCACTTCGATGGTGAAAACCCTAACTTATATGGGTCGGCAGGTGAACCTTGGAAAAGCATGGGTATACTGACGTCATCAGTAGTAGAAAAAGTTACACAGTAGTAACGTCGCGCGCGTGACGTATTGAAGCTCTCGTGGCGTGGACGAGTAGCAGAGAAGTAGATAAAGGGAAGAGGTGCTTGGAAATGTTTGTGAGAAAGTTGTGAAATAAGTGGTCCAAATATAGCGTGCATATTATCGTCTTTTCGCTCTCGTTATGTAGAGTCATACAGTGTCATTCATGGTGTGACTATGGCGCCATCAGTAGCAGAGAAACCCGCATGTTCGGGTGCGCATTGATGACAACATGCCTACATTTATTCCTCGCAGTCCAAATAGAGACATGACTCCCACTTACGTGTGAGTCGTGATCTCACTATCACGAAGGCATGACTGTTGAGAATGCACCTGCTCCATGTAAACTGTGTAAAAATTTGGGGTGAAAATGTATTGTTCAGAATACCCCAGATTTTCATTGTAACAAGCGATAACAGAAGTAGTTCCCGGTTGCGAAGCAGCGATA
Source organism: Hanleya hanleyi (assembly GCA_036873755.1). NCBI lineage: Eukaryota > Metazoa > Mollusca > Polyplacophora > Lepidopleurida > Hanleyidae > Hanleya > Hanleya hanleyi. The sequence goes on from JAVTVY010022110.1 coordinate 38,614, forward strand.
TCATTCTATATTCCGGTAAAGACGGATATGACCGCGGGCTGCCCGCAAATAAAACGTGTTACTCTTATACGCGACCAAAGAAACGTGAAAATCGGAGAATATCTAGAAAATTATGCTCACTCGTTCATATCGCTACATGAAAACTGTCCAAAGAAAATTTGGTCGTGTGTCCAGGCTTCATTGTGGCTCGTGTGTTGTGCTCTTTTAACTTCTACCTCTCTTCCCCAAATTCAGTACAGTATTCACAAGAGTAAATGTCCATTATTCTCTAACTTTCAATGTCTCGCGTGTCGCGTGCAAATACATGTCATATACAGAGCAAAGTTTTCGGCATCAGCAGTATTTGCTACTCTACAGAAACATGAGTAGTGTGACTAACGTCACAGGACCTACGAAGTAGGGTGGTCAGATATAAGTAGATCAAATTTTCATCAGTATAGGTCAGCTCAGAACTTGCTGGTAGCAGTCCCCTAATGTACGTTTAGGCCAAAAACCAAGGTTCTAACGTCAATGGTTCTCCTTATTTTGCCAGAGAAAGGATTCGGAATAAATCGTAAATCTCTTAGGATATTTGGAGGTGGTGGGGGGAAATGTGGGAAAATCTAGAGCCTTAGGCACTGAAACAGGTCTATTTAAATGTAAAATAGGCTGTTGGAATAATTCCACAAACTCTTTGATGTTCCTTCCCATGGCGAAGAGCCATACTTGTAGTCTCACATGTTCCTCTCAACAAGGATCTCTAGTGCATTAGTGTAATTGTACACATACATATATTAAAAAAACTTGTGACCGATGGGACAGACATTAATTATGAAACCAACCTGATGAAATGATAAATAATGCCTTCTCTGCATGTTACCAATGTTTGTAAAATATTTTACTTTTTTCAGATAATAGAAAGCATATCCTTCAGCAGAATTGGCAAGGTATCCATGTAACTGTGGAAAAAATCTGTAAAGTTGTGATCTTATATCCCTGACATGAAGCTCAATGTCGGATAGGGCTTTTGCCCATGCTTTTTTATTTTCTCCATTTGTGGCTTTTGTGCAGATCACAGAAAGAATGCTGAAACTCTTTCTCATATTATTCATCCTCATAGCTTTCACCTATCGGCGGGCAAGGGCACACTATAATGGTAATACAATTTGTTGTTGTTGTAATACAATTTACTTTCATTTTCAAGTTGGATAAATTCATTTCATGCATAACTTATAAATCTTTTAATTGTTTCATACATTTATTCAGATGATATAGCAAGTAAAAATTGGCTTTATATTCAGTCTGTCATTCAGAAATAAAGCCTCTGTATACATGTACTGTACTATAAATGTAGATCTATAAGGTCCACTGATTATCCTAAAAATGAAGAAAATAGAGCCACAAATGGATACCAAACTACTGTTTACAAGTGTTTTATAGGTGTTTTCAAGGTGTGGTGGAAATTTCACAAGTTGCAACTGAAGTATAATTAAAGCCAACTGAGTAATTGGTAATTCACGGGTAGAAATGGTTGTGGAGATTTAAACTGAAGACTTGCGATACATTTTTCAGCCTGTACAGTTCTATATTGGTTATCTCCCCTGTCACATTTCTGTCTTCCTTGTTTGGGTACATGCAATTCGTAGAGCTCTTTGTGTAGATCAGGGAAAATGCTTGCAACATTCCATCAATATTTCAGAAGCAGAATGGAAAGAAAACATTTCTGAATACAGGGAAATTATTACGTAAATGATTTGACCACAACTGGATTTTAGAACCTTACCATAAAAAAATAATTCAGAGGGTCTTGAGGGGTTAGATTAAATGGCGAAAATTCCAAACTGAAACTCAACACACACATTTCATGAAAATGTAAATGAATACAGGCAAAGTGAAATATCCCATTGTTTTCTAAAATGAATAACACTTATACTGGTATTATTTAATACTAAATTACTGCCCAAACACGCTTTCTAATGAGAATGAGTTAGTCCCACAAAATCACTCAACATGCGCCTCTCAAAATCTGTGGTTTAGCAGACGAAATATTATGAGCAGGAAAGTAGTGTCACTGGAAAATTAACGAATACACGCATACAATTAGATAAATGGAAATGTAACTTAAACATATCAGCCCTACAACTATACGCGAACATTAAAAACACAGAAACCTGGACACTCTAAAGAAGGAAGTTTCAAACCTCAATCTTGTCGTGTAAGAACTCAATCTTTTGCTGTGTTAGCAAGACACAGAGCCGGTGCTCAAGTTTTTCCTCACTATAAGACAGGACCATTAGTCCCTACAGGTCTAAATCGCCCCGTAAACATGGCGGGAAAGGCATAGGGAATTTGGGGGTAATGTTAACGGTGTGGGGAGGATATCGAAGGTGATAGCCATAGTTGTAGCGAGAGATATGCATAGCAATACACGGATACCTCGAGGAAGATGACTTGGGGGTCCAAGCGTAATGTTATAGGTCACCTAAGTAGGTCAGCTCAGAACCTGCTGGTAACAGTCCCCTAATGCACGTTCATGCCAAAAATCAAGGTTCTAATGTCAACGGTCTCCTTATTCTGCCCACGAAAGCATTCTGATGGACTCACTCAGACAATTCATTTTACCATTCATTTCGAAAATACGTATTCATTGAAGTATTTTTGCGTTGACATCATATGAATTTTAATTTTAGAAAAGTTGGCTAAATTATGGGTTATGGGGCTTCAGCCCCCGTAGCCCCCCCCGGCTCCCCCGTGCCTGAGTCCAAGGTACTGTAATGGCAACATATCCGGATACACCACTAATGGCAAACCTACACCCATTTCACTGGGTATTTGACTGGGCGTTTTCCCCTTGATTTGTCAACTCAACAGTTACGTTACCCGAAGTGCCCTCGACGAGCGCTTCAATTCTCGATCCGGCACGACCGATGTGCACCCAATAGTGGTCCCATTTTTGAGAGATGTCCGGCTGTTAGTCTTAGTTTTGGATCCGGCCGCCAGTCACGTGATCGAAAGTGATCTCTCCAAGGTAGGATGAAAATCCACGGTCAAAGGTCAAGGGTGAAAGGTCATTTTCGCTTAGTTCATCCACCCTGATTCTCCCACCACGAATGCTAAGAGATTTCACATTTCTATACTACTGATAGATGAGTTAAAATGGACGGGTGACAATCAGAACAAAAGGTCGCTTTCAGTTTGCACCGCCGCCTTTAGAAATTTGCAATTGAGTATGGGCGGGCCCATCTTCCTCGCAGAGGGTTTACCTGGACATTTTTGGTGATTCGAATGAGTTCTTGAGTCGATGCCTCTATTATACAATCTCGTATATTTCATCCCCCGCGCTTGTTTTGAATTAGCATGTCGGTATCCCCAGCCTGCGGTTTTTGCTTTGACTTCCGATGTCGATTTCCGCTTGACATCAAAGCAGTTTGGCCCTCGATGAAATTGAAACCTGTCACATCTCATACCTCGCATCGGATTGGCCTAATCAACCAGCTTAGCGCCTTCACTGATTGGGTTGATTCAGGGGAAACCCCTACATCTGTTTATATCCAGAACTCGTATGGGTAACTAACCAAGCCAGTGTATCGATCCCAATAGATCGATCGATACACTGGCTCGCGAGGATGGGGCGGGCCTGATTAGTAGGAATAGCATATAACAATTCTTAGTTTGGGACGAACATTCCTAATTACAGTAATTTTGAAGCAGTGTCGCATATGAAGTGCACCGTATAGAGCCTCAAGAATCATAAAATGGAATGACCAGTATTCCGTGCTTGCCCTCTCTTTGGCGAGGGAGGTCATTGAGATACAATGCTGGAGAAACCTGTGACGAGATCAAGTTTTACTGTTTTGAGAAAACACCTATCGGTATGTCTGAATCATGTCTGAATTGTCAGATCCTTCATTTAATTGCCCAGTTTTCCTCGGATATATTTATGCTGTGTGCGAATGAATGCCTGATAGAATATGATGCTCACAGTCCGAACTCGGGCTGGTGACAACGACAGCATAAATGTGATGTGGACAGTTCGAGTGTCAGTTCAGACTGGCTAGGTTCTCGGTCGACTGCGACTTTATATATGCGGTGGAGGCAACAGTACTCGGATGAGAAGTTGGCAGTATGGCGTCGTAAACTCGGCAACTTGGCACACTTTCATGTTCCGGCGGATATTATTCAAAGGTGGCTATAAACTGCGTGAATTTTTTTTTCGATACCGTTCGTGCATTAAATAAGGTCATGTCAGCTTTAAGTAAGCCAAACAAATGATGGCTTGTGAATCACACATGTCCCAAGTAAAGAGAAAGTGTCTGAGGGTCTCAAATCAGCTGCGAGTGGACTCCTGACAAACTCCGTTGGTAGTGGTCTCGCCCGGTCTCGGGCACTTTCACGAGAGGATCTATCCTGGTCACGTTCAGTCTCAACCTGTAACCATCTGGATCATCTATACGCGGTAAGACTGACCCTGGGGCGTACGTATGCATTTTCAGCCTACTTTCGGCAACTATAATTAGGAATCTCACAAATAAACACCACGTAAAGTCTGCCGACATAACCCCAACGTCACCCGTCATGTTCGAGTTAAGTGTTGTCCTACTTGTTCAAAATTACAGATCTCCAACACCTCTTGGATGATACGAAAATTATTCATATCTGTATATTTTTTAAGCCCAGGCAATATATGTTTTCAAAAGTGGTATGAAAAGCCTGTAATTTATCAGATTTCTCGAGTCTGTTCCCCGCCGGATGAAGACCGAACAGTATACGGTAAAGTAACGGATATCGCTATGCGATAATGTAGACGCACGATTCGCAAGCCATCTTATGGATGGCGAAGTGTACGCAAATGGTTCAATCTAAAAATATAGGTTGGGAATTGGCGGAGAAATGCACTTATTCGCCAGAAGAGGCCAGACCAGAAAAAGTTAAATTAAGATATATGCAATTCAACCATTTGTCGTTCTGTTTAAAGTGAAGTTTATTCGATTTTTGAGAAAACCGATTATAAAACCTGAGTTTTGAGTGCATGGTGTGGCAACGGCGCCGACTTGACTGTCCTCTCTTTTACTCACTCGACCCCCCCCCCCCTCCCTAAAAAGTAGCCAAGTAACAATGACAACAAGCCCTTGTGTCGAAAAAGCCTAGGGCTGCAACTTCTCTCGCCGAAATAAGCCAGCATCAATCTCGGAGGTAAACATCCTCATCCTGATCCTGATATTAAATGCCACGAGCAGGGACAATTACTTCCCGAAAGACAATTAAAGTGAGTGTTCATCTCAGTGGCGTCGGAACGTAATTGAACGTGGGGTGTGGGGGGCACTATCACAGCCCAACAGGTGAGCGTCCAGGGGCCGCCCAGGCCCCGGAAGCTCCGGGGTCCTAGATCGCGTTGGAGATGCGTTCTGAGCGTTTTCCCAGAAATAAAACTGATCATACTGCATGCAGATTTACGGTTCTATTTTCATGATTTTTCGCAATTATAGGCAAGCATCGATATTGAAAACATCGCTGCTTCCATTTGACTTTTAGCTATATTTAAAACATAAAAATGATGACTTTTAGTTCTTGGAAGGGAGACCAATATGCTTACCGATACGATTCATTCACACAACGATAAAACAAGGAAATCCTCACAGCCCAACAGGCGAGGGTCCAGGGGCCGCCTAGGCCCCGGAAGCTCTGAAATCCCAGATCTCCGAGGATGCGTTCTAAGCGTTTTCCCGGAAATGAATTCGAACATAATGTATGTAGATTTATGGTTCTATTTTCACGTTTGATTCGCATTTGTATAAGCACGCATCGACATAGAAAAAAATCATACTTCATGCCTGAATCCTTTGACTTTCTAGTTATATTTAACACATAAAAACACGATGACCTTTACATCATGGAACACTAGAACCAATATGATACCGACCCATTTACACAAATCTAAAATAAGCGATCCTCACAGCCTGACAGGCGAGGGACCAGGGACCGCCTAGGCCCCGAAAACTCCAGAGTCTCGGGTTGCTGGAAATGCGTTTTACGCGTTTTCCGGAAATAAATCCAAACACAATGCATATAAATTGATGGTTCTATTTCAACATTCGTTTCGCATAACACGCATCGATATTGAAGAATATGCCGGACTCCATTTGACTTCCTGGATTGCAAGGCACATTCATTAATAACACAGAAAACATTTCATTTTCTTCTGACCAGTCTGGTCGCCTGATCATAAGGTCAAACAGGGCTGACTTCATGTGGTTGTACACGTCCATGTAACACTCGCAGGATTGTCTCTGGGGTGTGATCACCGGTTGGCTATGGGGAGGACAGCAAAGATCACACAGTAAACACATTCAGACCATCGTTTTTTGGTGTGTAAAATTTGCAGGAGCTGTTGATCACACTCTAAGATTTTGTATTGTGAGTGTGCTTCACTCTTGTTGCTATTACTCTCCACTAGCTATTCATTTAAACTCCCCTGAGGGAAAAGTCAGGCGAGTGATGGAGAGACAGAGTTATCACTCTCCTTAAAGGCAAGAGACTGCCATGTTACTAATAAAAACTTTGGTTAATTTTTTGTTTTCAAATGATTCGGTGCTCAGTGTTACTCCTTAGGTCTTACACACATGTCTGGCAAGCCTGGATTCTCCAAGACCTCTGTAACCACAGATAGAGCACACGTACACCTTTTCTATAGTATGCCTCTTCATATGCTTGCCAAGGTGGCATTGATAGTTACTTGTGTAATCACACTCGGAACACTTAAATGCCATTTTACCGGTGTGTTCACTCTTATGACGGGTTAGCTGCCATTGATGGGTATATCTTACACCGCACTGGATACAGACGTATGGCTTTTCACCCGTGTGTTTTCTCATGTGGACAGAAAGAGGACCACTGGTAGAACATTTGAAATCACACTCGGAGCACTTGTATGGCTTCTCTCCAGTGTGCGTCTTCGTATGGCAAGTCATGACAAATTGACGTGCACATCTGTAATCGCACACTGAGCATGCATACGGCTTCTCCCCAGTGTGTGTTCTCATATGTAGCTGGAGATAACTTTTCTGTGCACATCTGTAGTCGCACACGGAGCACTTGTATGGTTTTTCTCCTTTATGTGTTTTCATATGGGTAACAAGAAGACCGCTTTGAGCGAATTTATGATTACATACGGAACATTTGTATGGCTTTTCCCCAGAGTGTGTTCTCATATGTACGACAAGTGCACTTTTCGAGGAAAATTTATTATCACAAACAGAACACATGAATGGCTTCTCCCCGGTATGTGATCTCATATGTAGATTTAGGTGCCATTTCTTCAGACAGCTATAATTGCACATGGAACACTTATTTGGTTTTTCCCCGGAGTGTCTTTTCATATGAGTGATAATATCAGATTGTTGCGCACACCTGTAGTCACATTCTGAGCACTTGAATGGCTTTTCTCCAGTGTGTGTTCTCATGTGAATTACCAGGCTAGATTTTCGGGCACATCTGAAATCACAAATCGAACACTTGTATGGTGTTTCTCCTGTGTGAATTATGTTATGACTGACTACATCGGATTTGTGCGCACCCCTGTAGTCACACACAGAGCATTTATACGGCTTCTCCCCAGTGTGTGTCGTCATATGATGAGCAATGCTAGATTTCTGGGCACATCTATAATCACAAAGAGAACATTTGAATGGCTTTTCTCCAGTGTGAGTCAATTTATGTTGCATGAGACTCCCCTTCTGTGCAAACCTGGAATCACACACGGGACATTTGTATGGTTTTTCTCCAGTGTGTGTTCTCATATGGATAACAAGTCCAGTGTTCCGAGTACACCGCACATCACAGAGCGAACACTTGAATGGCTTCTCTCCACTGTGCATTTTCAAATGACCTAGAAGATCATCTTTTCTGTTGAAGCTATGATCATACCGATAACACTTGAATGGCTTTTCTCCAGTATGTTTTCGCATATGCACAGTTAGGTTCGACTTCCTGACAAAACGAGAGTCACAAACTGAACATTTGAGAGGATCCTGTTCTCTCACATGCAGATCTTTCCCAGCGGCGGTATAGTCAGATGATTGGCATTTGTGTGAGGCTACACCGGAGTGAAATCTCCTTACACCATGGTCACCCGCTGACAGGTTTCCCACAGAAATGGTTTGACGTTGATACTGGGTGATTACCGAGTTAGGAAGTCTAAATAGGTTTACGCGTAGGACAGATGGCAGATGATGAGTTCCCCCAGCATCAAGTTCCATCTGCAGGGAGGAAAAGTTAACATTTAACATGTTTAAATAGGTATCACAATGTTCAGTATGCTCATCCTGGTAATTATTTTGGGCAACTTCAGCTATTCTGCTTATTCCTGTAATAATCGAAATCTTCCCTATCAAAATTCAATCACTCCCAGTTTTGGGAACAAAATTCATTCGGCTGTTCTAATACATTGAAATAACGAAGAAATGATGAAATATATGCATGATTTTGAACCATTTTGTTAACTTCTTGTTATAATTAATTTGATAGCCCCTGGTTTTATATCAAACATGAGATTGATCTAATCAAAACCCCTCGGCTTTCCCCAAGTGATTGTGACCCATGTGAAAATTATATATCTGTAAAGGGGCATAACTCTGTAAAATATAGGTCGAGGGGAGCCACTTTCGATAGGCGTCTGACTTAGCACTCTGTAAAATAAGAACCGAGACGAATAAGCTGTACCGAACATGGATCTGCAGATTTAACTTGTACATTCAGCTACAGATAACAAAATTGGAGATTATTACATCTGAAAGGGGCATAACTCCATAAGCTGAGGCGAGAAATCCTTTGTTGGTTTGTAGAATACAACAATATAAATAAGTTTCCAAAATATAGTAGCTATACCAAACACAGTTCTGCAGATATAGTTGGTTACATTCAGGCATATAGGACAGAAATAGAAATTAATATATCAGTAAAGGGGCATAACTCTGTAAAGTATGGGCCACTTTCGATAAGCACTACTGTAAAATAAGAACCGAGACGAATAAGCTGTACTGAACACGGATCTGCAGATATAACTTGTACATTCAACTACAGATAACAAAATCGAAGATTATTACATCCGAAAGGGGCATAACTCCATAAGCCGAGGCGAGTAATCCTTTGTTGGCTTGTAGAATTCAATAATATAAATAAGTTTCCAAAATATAGTAGCTATACCAAACACAGTTGTGCAGATATAGTTGGTTATATTCAGGCATATAGGACAGAAATAGAAATTAATATATCTGTAAAGGGGCAGAACTTTGTAAAATATGGGCCGAGGGAAGCCACTTTCAATAGGCGTCTGACTTAGCACTAGATACATAAGTGTTAAAAATTTGGTGGTTGTATCTCAAGCGGTTTTGCCTAAAATGCGTTAACGGACGGACGGACGGACGTACGCCCCTACGCTCCGACGGACGGACGGACGGACGTACATGGCAACGACAATACCCCGAGGCCAAAATGGCCGAGGGGTAAAAATCACTTCCAGTGATTGAATTATTAGAGAGATACGATATATCAGATATCGTATCAAAGGGAGGTAACCACAGTGGTCAAAGGGAGGTAACCAGAGTGCACAATGACTTCAACAGTGGTCAAAGGGAGGTAACCACAGTGCACAATGTCTTCCACACATGATGTTATTACATGTAACTCTCAAATATAACATATCTGTTTCCCACATAGAACATATATATAAATATTAATATTCATGTAAACGTGGTATTGTCTCTCTTGTTGTATTCCTCTAAAAATTTTGTACTCTGCCTTTGACTGGTGTCTGTACAATAAAATCTTGAATCTTGATATAACTAGTCAGATAGATTGATCCACATTCGAGCAAAGAGAAAATATACATGTATATACGAGGTCAGCTCTGGCCTCAAAATACAATTTGAAAAAAAACAACATTGCTATTAAAAACATAATTGCGCATACTACCAGATGGTGGAGTGGAACGAGAGTTAAATCCATTGTTACCAAGGTTACCGAGAAGAATACGGTGCACCTACCTCACGTGAATCTCTAAGTGATCCCGTCATGGGCTCTGTTTGACCCTCCGAATTTAGGAGGTGTTCTCGATGGGAAAGTACTACATCATGACCTTTTCTTGGAGATGTGCAGGAAACCTTCTGAGAGGACCCCTGATCAACATCTACGGATCCTTCCTCTCTCAGAACACCTAGAGAGTGACTCTCAGCGTGAAGTGGATCATATTCCATTGGGTCTTCTAACAATAACATACAGACTGCATCCTCTGTGAAAGGGACTTCGTCTAGCTTTCTACCAGCCATATCTGCCTTGACTACACTTCGATACCAGTATAACGTTTGTCCGGTGAATTTTAACCGATCAGGTATGCATCTGGAAGAATAACAGAATATGAAATACACTTCTTCAATAATAAATGTTCCAATGTCAGTACGGGTCATCTTGCTGTAATTGTCGTCTTCCATTATGGCCGTTTTGTTTCTTTGCACGCACAACGTTAACGGAATTAGTACTAGAAAGTCCTGAAATCTCTTAACATTTTCAGCCCTAGGCTGATGACGTCATGTAGCGTGACGCGGCAGTGACGTCGCTTTCGGTCACGTGACTTCCGTGTCAAAGGGCACTTCCGAATCAAGGGTCACGTCCGGGTCAAAGTTCACTTCCGGTCACGGGACTGCCCAGCTAGAGTGATCTGTACCTAAATAAGATCCAATATACGCTTCAGTTACTTCAACATTTTTTCTGTGTCAGTGTAGAATACGACGAGGAGGTCTCGAGGCGCATGCGTGATGCACAGGCTGATCTGAGTGGACATTTTGGGATCAAGGTGGACCAATATTTGTCGAAGGTGGTCGTGTGTGGTGTCATATTTGAAGCACTCGTGCATGCCTGGAGTACAACTGGATCAGTGTGTAGTATAAATGCCGTCCATCTGCACACGCGCAGCCGTGGAGAAAAAGGGCATATGATTGAATGTTTTGAGGTCGAGGTTGAGCACTCGTGAGGGAGCGTCCGACTGGACTGGTATGTAGGGAAAGTAAGGCTATGGCTCTCATGTGCGCATGGAATTGTGAGAAAAGGGCATTTGAATGGACGTTTTGAGGTAGAGATGGACCATTCGTGGTCTGAGTTGGTCGTATGGGGATTGGGGGGTCATATTAAAGCACTCATGGGGAAGAGTCCGGCTGGATGGGTATGTAGTGAAAATGCCATCCATCTGCACATGCACGGTGAACAAAGGGCATATGAGTGGCCGTTTTGGGGAAGAGATGGGCCACCATTGGTCCAAATGGCGAGTGGGTGGAATCGTATTGAAGTTCTTATGGAGTAGAGCCAGACTGGGCGTGAAACGCGCATGCGCACTGAGGAGTAGGAGAGAAAGGGCATTTTCGGAGGGGCTGACTATGTCCCAGACACTTTTCCCACAATTCCGTCTGCGCGTGCGCGCCAGAACATTACTTCCGCTACACACCAGTTCAGTTGGACGCTCTCCCACGAGTGCTCCAATATGACACCCCACCCAAACAAGAGAGGTCATATTTTTAAAGGCTTCGTTAATGTGCCTAACATAGATCACGGTTTCTCTCACAAAAACTTCTCAAAACTATCAGAAATTTGAGTGGATTATCTGTTTGAAAATGGCCATAATACCAAGCTGACCAGTTCGCCATACCGAGGTTCCTCATTAAGCTGATCACAGCGCCCCAACGGGCTGAGCAATTACAAGAAGGGGAGAGTACTTCAAGGATTTAATGATTACATATGACTGGACCCGAATAATCGATCGTTTCTTCATTGTGAAGCTAGTTTAGCACAATGCAAAACAGAGGGAAGGTTGGTAATGAAACGGACAATCCGCGGGTGTGACACTAATGACCTGTCTTATCTCTGTCGGTAGACCCTCGTGGCATGTAGCTGCCGAGGTGGGTTCGAATCCCGCTGATGAACGATTTATTCTTCGGCCTTTCCCTCTAGAAAATCGTTCCATAAAGTACCAGTAACGTATGAAACCTCGCACAGAATTTGGTGTCATTCCAGAATTCATGTACAAGGGCGTCGCTAGTATAGGGTCGTTGGGTGCGAACTTGGCCTACTCCAAGTATCTTATTAGCCCAGAAACACTGGCTGTGATATTACATGGTGATATAATCATAGGGGAACAAGGTCTCCCATGTCAACTATCAGCCAAAACTCAGGCCATAAATAAATTGTCAACGACTGAACCGCTCCTTGAAATCTCTATTTGACCTAGTTTTCTCAACTTCAAAGCTTTAAGGGGTTAAACCCACTCGAATAAGACAACTGAAACCCCGCAAGTAATCGACTTTTGGCTGCTTTTAACTCTCAAAACTAGCTGTTCCACTTCAGTGTTCATGGGTTACCAGCCTTCCTTTTAGTTTTGTGGCAAAACATAATTCCTTTGCGTTGAACTCGATAACACTTCATCTTTCTTGTTTGGTGCGTTGTTAGAGTGTGTACGATACACTTGCAATCTTTTTGTTCTATAGGCATCTAAAGAAATCACTTCTTGAGTTAACATCTTTACATCTGTGTTAACATTTTCTATCTGAACTAAGGATTTACATCTTGGGAACTTGTTTACAATGTGCGGTAACTTCCTCACTAATTTGTGGGTTTAGAGAAAGTTCGTTTCGAAATGAGTCCGATAGTTCAGGGGTAGTGGAGATAAATAGAGGAATAAAGAAAATTAATAGCACGGCATATAGCTGCACATAAGGATGGAAACGTCTACTGGAAATCTAATTGTGGAATCTGCAAGCCAGATATAAAATAGCCGTAAAAGACGCCAAACGAAAGCTTGACGTCTTATGACCGTACATGGGTGTGAATTTGTTTTTTTTTATAACTACGCCTGCAAAAGGTACTTATTTCAACCCTCACCCACTTACATTAGGATATTCTGTGTTCAGTATGACTATCAAGTTCACTATAGCTGATATAGTTGATCGCGTATCTCCTCAGTGTCCAATGCACGGGAGCAAAATAACTTGGGCTCAATATCCGAGTACTCATACACGGCCATCTTTGTTGACAATTTTTCCATGCGGCTTGCATGTAAATTTGGATCGCGGATAATTATACTCGATCCGGGTTCTATCCTCATTCCAGCCGTGTTTCTGATACTCAACCTGATAAACACCACAACAAGGTAGGCCTAGTAATTCTCGGATTTTGAGTCCAAGTTATTTTGCTTCCGTGCATTGAACCTTGAGGAGTTACACGGCCAACTACACCACAAATAGTTAGCTTGATAGTCATACTAAACACAGAATACCATAAGTGGGTCATATTGCAGCCGGTCTTCTAAAATTTTTTCACAATACACGGTCATAACGTACCACGCTTTCACTTGGGGTCTTATACGGTTAGAGCTAGACCCAGGTGCCTGCCCCCTCTGCTGATGCCGAGTTGACAACTCGGCATCAGCAGAAGTTGACAACTCGGCAACAGAAGAATTTGACAACTCGGCATCAGCAGAAGTTGACAACTCGGCATCAGCAGAGGGGGCAGGCACCTGACCCGAGGCTAGACCTAAAATAGCCACAACTGTTCCAATCAATAATGCCTTAGGTTGATAGTCACACATGACGTTCATTGATCTCCGTGTATAAAAGTCTATTTTGATGCTCATTACCTGTTATTTTCGGGAAGCTAATTCCTTCTTTGCCACGATTGTCGCTTTTATTAAAGTTTCCAGCGCTGGTGGTTAGCTGTAGGCTACACCAGCCGTTTTCACATCGACCCTGACCTTCCCCATATTACGGTAGAAGCCGTATTGTATAACTGCGCATGCGTAGTGGCCCAAATACACGCAATATGGCGTCTACCGTAATATGGGAAAGGTCAGGGTCGACGGCTCATGTACAGCTAATCACCAGCGCCGGAAACTTTAATAAAAGCGACAAGCGTGGCAAAGAAGGAATTAGCTTCCCGAAAATAACAGGTACGGAGCATCAAAATGAACTGTTATACGGTACGGGTTATAGCACACGGACATCAATGAACGTCATGTGTGACTATCAACCGAAGGCATTATTGATAAGAACAGATGTGGCTAGATCTAAAACAGCTTGTATCAAGATAAAGGAAAGTGTTCACTCATAAATATATTGGCAGAATCATCCAGCTTCAGGATACCATATCCACCTCTAACAGTTTACACGAAGCTTTTTAAAAACTGACAGAATTCTGATATAAACAGTACCGTCGAACTTGTGAAGCCGTGGAAACGTTCGAAAACTGGCTTTGCTTTATCCTGCAAAGTTTGGAGTCTCGCCACCACCCTTACAAAAATGTAAATTTGTAACCATTAGAAAATCCGGAATCGGACGCGATCATCTGACAAAAACAACAGCGAATGAAATTATTACCATGTTTATCAAATTAAAGTAAAGAGATCTTCAAAACATCTTACTGAGGTGTTCCTGGGGTGTATTTGAGGTCGTGCTGATTTGCATGTTCTCGATATCACACAAGGTACTTCTCAAATCATTCTGGTGGCATCATTGTACAGCTCCTTCGGTCAGCTTTTGTGGGTGTTTCACCGACGGTTTAGGTTACAAACTCAGACAACGGGAGAATGACCTCAAATATCAAATATACCTCTGGGGTTTTTTTGGTGGGGTACATAAACGACATGTACACCTCAGGTAAACCTCGGCTACACCTCAAAGCTGTAAGGCAAACGCCGAATGGTTGATCGCCCCACACGTCACATTGCAGCAAATAATTTGCAATGTAGGACCAGAGATCAATGGCTGCGAAATTATCTCTGGTCCAGTGGTTATTTGGTACCAAATTATATAGGGGGATTTATTCTTGAAAAGCTGACTAAACGAATTTTCCCAGCCCTTGTTAGTTTTTTTACTTGATGATTTCTTCTCAGTGACTTGGGGCAAGGTCATGAAAATTCACCCACTTGTCAATCTAGACAGCAGGAAGATACTGAATGAAGAAATATGGAAACAAATAATTTCACATTTAGATTTATTTTTAGATTATTTCAATCAGTTTTACCGTAAATCGGGTTTAACTCAGTTAAGAATAAGAACTCCAAACGCAGTATCCACTTGATCTAAAATTGCCCACCAATACTACCAGACCATATTTTCCCCATGTAGTACCTGAAAATCTAAGACCTCTCAGTGAGGCTACGCATAAAGAAGTTTGACTAGGGTAATTCTACCTACATGCACATGACCTACCTACTTGTAGATGACCTACCCAAAATATTTGATCAGTTTTGAGCAGGCTTTATTTTATTTATTTTATTTATTATTTTTTTTGCTCAGAATTTTCAATAACTTTTTCTATGACTCAGTTCATTCCTTAATAATCAACGTTTCCGAGTTATTACATGAATGCATAACACGCTATATACAAGTAAATCAGGTTATACATATATATATATGTCCATATATACAAAGAAATTCAAATCTTCCTTTTGAAAGCTCGTTATTGCATGTGGTATATGCTGAAAAACCAAACCAATAGGCCTAATAATAATAAAAAATTCCCACTGAACTTTACAAAGCAAATCCACAACCTTTTGATAGAAACATACAAATTATTATAATCTTGCTGACGACAGGTAGTCACAAGCAAGGTCAATTCAGTCTAGTTCAGGCCAAACATCCGTCATTACACACACACACACCCACACACACCTGTCATGGCGGTTCTGGCCAATATGCAAGGTGAAAAATAAATACAGATTATGCCTCCCCCTCCCTAACCAAAAAATTAACTTCATCAATGACGACTGCACCTAAAACTAGCTTTGGAGGTAAAACACCTTCTCCAGTCAACAGGAATCTTGCTTGTACAGGTCTATTTTGCATACATCAAGGACTAACAGTACCGCTACACGAATGGTCAACCCACCAAACGAATTCTTCATACCAGCGAGACAAGCAACAACTACATGTTTCGTACATTTCAATTTAGGAGGTGGCAACACACCTGTTCTAACCGGTGCAATTAACTTAGATCCAAATAGACATAGTGACAGATTATAGCCTACTACAAATGAAAATTAAGACTTACTCCGCTTCTAGCAAGAGAGAAGCGATCAACAGTTTTCAATGGTGGCAGCAAGACATGACGAAGTTCTATTGGTAAAATTCACAAACCACAAGTGTTCTTAAATTCAGATGAATACTCCAGTTTTGGGTGATGGCCCAGTGTCAAAGAAATTGCAACTCTCCTGCTTGGAGAGATTAATTTAATCCATACACAGAGGTTTGGTAGGGAAATTTGCGTACATTTTGCGAATTGTGTGTCGCCATTATCGCGGAGCGATATGCGATACTTTACCGTATACTGTTCGGTCTTCATCCAGCGGAGAACAGACTCGAGAAATCTGATAAATTACAGGTTTTTCATACCGCTTCTGAAACATATATTGCCTGGGCTTACAAGAAATACAGATATGAATAACTTTCGTATAACCCAAGAGGTGTTGTAGGTCTGTAATTTCGAAGAAGTAGAACAGCACATGACTCGAAAATGGCGGTTTACGTTGGGGTTACGTCGATAAGAGTTTACCTGATTGGCCGACATCACGTGGGGTTGTTTTCGGGGGAATCACTGTTATAGATGCCGAAAGTAGGCTGAAAATGGATACACACGCTCCCAGGGTCAGTCTTATCGCGTACAGATGACCCAGATGGTTACAGGATGCCAGTCAGAGATATCAGAATTTATGGTCCTGTATTACTGGTTTCAATTCTGTGGCAGTAAATTACTGGTCCAAAAAACTTAATTTGAAGTACTAGTTTCATAATTATGAACAACAGGAAAGTTAACCACCTCGCTGGGGCTCTAATAATACCCCAGCCACCAGTCAGATTTTTGGACCGGATTCGGGGCCTTCGCGCACATCACCGGAAGTGACATCATATATAGTAAAATAGAGGTTTGCCAAACATTTCGATTACTTTTCAAGCCTGCATAATACCTCTGTTGACCAAGCGTTAAAAAGAATTATCTGGAGATTATTTTCCCTGTTTATCTGGACAGAGCATATGAAAAGTAGTTCGCTCATGTGCGACACTGAAGGAGTTGTTCGGTCGGATTCAAACTGAACCGTGCGTACGTGGGTTTTCCCCAATACGTCATAGCAACGTAGTAACGGTCAACGTCCGCTATTGGAGGCAGGGATGGATAATGGAGCCTGCGAAATGGAGCATGCGCTGTGATGGATACACACGATCCCATAGTCAGTCTTACCGCGTACAGATGACCCAGATGGTTACAGGATCAGAATTTACGGTCCTGTATTACTGGTTTCAATTCTGTGGCAGGAAAATACTGGTACCAAAAATTTAATTTAAAGTCCTAGTTTCATAATTATGAACAACCGGAAGTCTGAACCATTGATCACGTGAGACAGCTATCTGTCACTTCATATTTGGAGAGTTCCACTGTTTTCACCTCAAAACTTGAGTATTGCCAGCCAAGCTGACTAGCTGAACAAGCCCACACTTCCAGCTTGTATTGGATTTTCTCTGTGGTTTCTTGTGTTCACCAGTGTGACTTTGGGGTGTACAGCTTTGCTCACACAGTGAACACTTGTATGTGTTGCTTCTACTAGTAAAAGATTTGGATTAGGTATTTTTCTCTCCTAGTTATTCTGTGCCCTGATATGTTACACCTTAGGCATTAAGCTTACACACATGTCGAGCAAGCCGAGATTTTCCAAGACACTTGTAACCACAGATAGAACACACATATAGCTTTTCTGTGAGGTGTCTCTTCTTATGTTTGCCTAGGTGGCTTTGATAGTTACTTGCGTAATCACACTCGGAACACTTGAATGCCATTTTACCGGTGTGTTCACTCTTATGCCGGGTTAGCTGCCATTGTTGAGTATATCTTGAACCGCACTGGATACAGACGTATGGCTTTTCACCAGTGTGTTTTCTCATATGAGTGACAAGAGGGCCACTGGTGGAACATTTGAAATCACACTCAGAGCACTTGTATGGCTTCTCTCCTGTGTGAGTCTTCATATGACAAGTCAGGATAAACTGACGGGAACATTTGTAATCACACACAGAACATGCATACGGCTTTTCCCCAGTGTGTGACCTCATATGTATAATGAGATAACCTTTCCTTGCACACCTGAAATCGCACAATGAGCAGCTGTGTGGTTTTTCTCCTTTATGCGTCTTCATATGAGCAGCAAGGATACCGCTTTGGGCGAATTTTCGATCACATATGGAACAGTTATATGGCTTTTCCCCAGAGTGTGTTCTTGTGTGAATAACAAGTGAACCTTTTGAGGAAAATTTATAATCACAAACTGAACACATGTATGGCTTCTCTCCAGTATGGGATCTCATATGTAAAGTGAGGTGCCATTTCTTCAGACAGCTATAATTACACATGGAACACTTATTCGGTTTTATTCCAGAGTGTCTTTTCATGTGAATGATAATATCAGATTTTTGCGCACACCTGTAATCACACACCGAGCACTTGTATGGCTTTTCCCCAGTGTGTGTTCTCATGTGATTGACAAGGCTCGTTTTCCGGGCACATCTAAAATGACAAACAGGACATTTGTGTGGTGTTTCTCCTGTGTGCATTATTTTATGACGGACTATATCGAATTTACGCGCACCCCTGTAGTCACACACAGAGCACTTGTACGGCTTTTCTCCAGTGTGTGTTGTCATATGCCCAGCAATTCCAGCTTTTGTGGCACATTTAAAATCACAAATGGAGCACTTGTGTGGCTTTTCGCCAGTGTGAGATAATCTATGTCTATAGAGGTGCGCTTTCTGTGCACTTCTGAAATCACACACAGGACACTTGTATGGCTTTTCTCCAGTGTGTGTTCTCATATGGATAACAAGTCCAGTGTTTCGAGTACACCGTACATCACAGAGCGAACACTTGAATGGCTTCTCTCCACTGTGAGTTCTCAAATGACTATGAAGATAATCTTTTCGGCTGAAACTATTATCACACCGAGAACACTTGTATGGCTTTTCTCCAGTATGTATTCGCATATGCACAGCCAGGTGGGACTGTTTTATACCCTTGTGTTTTCTCAAATGCTTACCAAGTTGATCTTTCCTAGAACCTGTATAGTCACAAGAAGAACTTTTGTTTGAGGCTAACCCAGCGAGAAAATTTTCTACTGAAATTGTTTGACGTTGATACTGTCTGACCACGGAATCAGGAAGTCTGTGTAAGCTCACACGTAGGATAGATGGCAGAGGAGTCTCACCAGCAACAGCTGTCATCTGTAGGGTGGAAAAATTACGTAGAGTATTTAGGTACCACTTTGTCAAACAAACTTCCCCATACCGCTCTCACATTTAGGACAAAGTGATGCGTGACCTTCTCTTGGACTCATCTGCGTAACCAGTTTTCGTTCCTCCCTATGCTCCAACATGGAAGCATTCCAATGATATTTGGTATAAATTTGGTAGATATGCATTGAATCACACTTTTACTACCACCGGGTACTTAAGAATCATATTCACTATCCTAATGAATATATTGGCAAATTCAAGTTGAAATTTTGACGTTTTCGCCGATATTTCGGGGACAATTTAACGTACAACATTGACACTGTCTTGTAAGAGATGCGGCGCGAATCGTCTCGTCATCTTCCGGTCGCGTGCTCTAGCCAACAATAAGGTGAGCGATCGTCGGAAGGGAATGATTCTCTTTCTTATCTTAGCGACAACCTATAGATTTTTGACTTGAAATGTTGAGATTAAACTCCAATCTAGCATTTGTCTTCTTCCCACGGATATTTGACTGAGAATATTTTTGTAATCGATCACTACTCTATCGAACATGGCATATAAACCCGACAGAGTGTAAAAAATCAGCTCTCAAAGGGATAAAATTCTTAAACTACTGACATATTTGGCTGCCGAATGATAGATTATTCACTGAACTTTCCTTATTATAACAGAAAACATGGTGACTCTGTGACTTTAAGACATTTTCGGTCAATCTTCCGCTTGTTGTTTGAAACTTTTATTCCGGCTTCGTCTAAAGGATGGAAATTAACGGAAACGGTTTAGTCTGTTTTGAGTTAACGGTCTCTTCTCTGATAATATTCGTCCAATGCCTTACTCAGCTCATTAGTTGATGAATGGGACAGTTCCAGCAGAACTGCAAGACTGCATAACCCTATAGTTCACCAACGCCGCAGTCAGGTAAAACAGCTAAAACACAGTGTGAGAGGATTAACGTCCCTGGAATGCCAGTCAATGCCGGTGTCACATTTGTACATCTTTATTGTTCTGCCATCATCCGAACGCATGGCACGATCATACGAAGAAACTTCTACTCATAGCCATGCGGTAACGGGTGATAGCTGAGTGTAATAGGGCGTTTCCCAAATGGTCACATGCGATTGGCCCCGTGAGACCCGACATCGGCACAATCACATTCATAAAAGAAGACACACCTCCAGAAAGCGATCGATTGAAATGATCTCTTGGTGGGCCTCGAGGTGCCCCCATCACAAAATAAAAATCATATCATTTTCCTGTGAACTGCCGCCGATTTTATTTTTTTCTAATATGTTAGGCCGTTTGTAATAAGATTTTTCTTAAGAAAAACAAAGAAGCATGCTTCATTAGAGTGAGAAATAAAATAGCTAATTCGCACAACTTCGGTTTGGTCTCCCACAGTCTTGCGCCTCGAGCACTTAAGCGCAATCGACATGTTTCACATCTGAGATTCCCAGGTCAAAATATTTGAATACGGATAATTTCATTGGCTTAAATAGAGCGGACATGTGACTTGATGCTTGGGGAAGCTGACATGGAGCGAAATACACGGAGAACGAAGCCATTGAGCTAAGGGTAGTGTTAAGTGGAACGTGAAATGCCCTTAGCCAGCTAAGATGTTGTTCTGCTGACTGTCTGAAATTTCAAGCGCCACAGGTATCCGGCAACATTTTGTAGCCAAAATGATCACAGCCCAGTAAAATTACGCACATTAATCTGCACATAAAATCTTTCTGATGAAATTCCAAGGAAATCTATTCAAAATAAAAGGAAATCTCCAATCTCCAATACCTCGCTGTTATCCAGAACCTTTTGACTCGAGGATCGAGTTTGTCGGCCTGACGAATCTGCTATGCTTGAGCCATTCGTTTCAAGATTCAATCTTATTCGCGCTGGGATTTCAGTGTGTTATAACATAGTAGACATAACAGACCTGCATGACGAGAATTGGTGACGTGCTGAACCAATCACAGTAAACCAGATATAATATCAAGGAATATTATATCTGACTTTAGCGAGCTAGCTCACAGTAATTAAACACGGTATCACGTGGACCAATAGGGTGAGTGAGTGAATACGAATTAACGTCGCTTTCAACTACATTTCAGTCATATCACGACGTTGGGTCCTATTCCTTTTCACACCCGGGAACCACACGGGTGGGACGTGGACCATTATAGTATACACTATCCAAATATGGCATCATTTCCAAAGTGTGTGTGTGGTAAACGTAAACATCAAAGGTTTTACTGCTGCCGAAAAGTCTGGCTTTAATTGTTAGGCGGTAGCAACATTCGAATGTATGACACGAACATACGTAGAAACTTCTGTACGCAACCTTGCGGTAACAAGTGCTATCTGTGTATATTAGCGTGTGTCCGGAAAAATCAGTCGATTGGCTAGAGATACACCATATCTGGACAATCACAAGCCTGCAACTAAGACACACCTTAAGCAGGGAGGAATTTGTTGCATTGGAGCCTTGAAGTGTCCCCACCAGAAATTAGAAAACATATTTGCCCCCTGTGAATTGCCGCCGATTGTACTCGTTTTCAAATATGTTAGGCCGTTTCTAATATGATTTTCTTAAGAAAAAAAAAAGCATGCACAAGAAAACTTTGGTTTGGTCTTGCGCAGAATCCGCAGACTTGCCTCTCGTGTACTCACATGAAACTGACATGTCTGGTGTCTGCTGTTTTCAGGTCAAATAATTGAAAATAGTTAATAGTTAAGCTCGTTTAAATGGAAGGGACATGTGATTTAATGCTTGGGGAAGCTGACATCGGGCGAAATACACCGCGAACGAAGTCAATCTGCCAAAGGTAATTATGTAATGAAATGTAGAATTCCCACACCTCGGTAAGATGGGCGTTAGAAAATATCAAAAGATTGTGCCATGCAAAGATAATATCCGTGAACTAAATGTCATTCATTGTCAAAGTCAAAAGGCAGAACTTGTTGTGATTGGCTTATTCGTAGAATATCGGCGAACATTTGGCACAAACCTGTCCAGTAAATAGTTAATGTTGCCTGGATGAACATCAGTAGTAGCGTTACAGTAAATGGTCAATCCTTTCCCCCGGATGTAACTATGACGTCACAACTTCCCATGGTGGCGCCATCTGCACATTATGACGCATGGGGGGCAACTCCATCTGCCAGAGTTTGGCCGCCATCTTGAATTTTTGAGGCGGTGTGGGCGGCCATCTTGAATTGTGTGGAAAAGGGGATGTATTCATCCGCGGTGATGCGGTTTTGGTGGTGATGCGGTCTCGGGAAAAAGCTTCCGCGGAGAAAAAGTAGTCCCTAGATAAAATGGTCCGATGGGGTCGAGTGAGGCATCAAAGTGAAGCTTAGGTGAAGGGGCATCTAATGGGCTGGGTGTGGGGTTGACATAGCGGCCTTCTGCGCATGCGCGGTGGCCGAAGGGTATGAAAATAGCCTTTTTGGAGCTAGGGGAGCCCCTTATGGTCCAATGGGGTCGAGTGAGGTATCAAAGTGAAGCATTCATGAAGGGGCATCTGATGGACTGGGTGTGGGGTTGAAATATCGGCCTTCTGCGCATGCGCGGTGGCCGAAGGGTATGAAAATAGCCTTTTTGGAGCCAGGGGAGCCCCTAATGGTCCAATGGGGTCGAGTGAGGTATTAATGTGAAGCATTCATGAAGGGGTATCTAATGGGCTGGGTGGGTGCATGTAAAATTTTTCCTGAAAAAAAAAAAAAACGGAAAACGGACTTTATCGAAAAATCCGGGAAAATGCCTATATGGGGTATGGGGGATATATAGGTCGCCGGGCTTAACGGGGCTTGCCTATCAATAGAGTTATCTGCCCCTAGTTCCAGGGTGGGTGTATGTAAAATTTTTCCTGAAAAAATACGGAACACGGACTTTATCCTAAATTACGTGAAAATGCCTATATGGGGTATGGGAGGTATAGGATCAATGTTTGTTCCCCTGGGAAACCTACTTCTCCACATTTGCGGTATAGGTTGTGGGGTCTCGTTTTCTTAGTCTCGTCAGGACAAACATGATAGGAACTGTCCCGGAGCGAATCGGTGAAATTTTTGAAAAAGTACGATATAGCCTCATATAGTCCCATACTGGGGTATAGGACCGATGTTTGTCCCCCTGGGAAACGTACTTCTATACATTTGCGGTAGGGTTGTGGGGGTCTCAGTTCTTACCTGTCTCGTCATTTAGAACACGATAGGAAGTGTTGCGGAGCGAATCGGTGAAATTTTTGAAAAAAGTCACCGAGGCCTGGGTAGGCCCATAGGCCTATACTGCATGGCTATGGGTGTATAGGCCCATACGGGGTGGGCATGTTGGAGTCTAGGTGAGTCCCTAATGGTCCAATTGGGTCGAGTGAGGTCTTATTTTGAAGCTCTCGTGGAGGAGCACTTGACTACACTAATGGTTCGTCCGTGTGCAATAGTCTGCGCATGCGCAGCCTGGCCCGTAGTATAGAAAACAGGCATTTTGGGTGCTATGTAGGGGTGTATTTGGGATAGAGATGGGCTATTCACGGTTCGAATGGGTCGTGTGAGGTGTCAAAGTGAAGCTTGTGTGGGGTAGAGTCAGAATGGTGTGTTTTTGAATGAAAGTCGCGTCAATCTGCGCATGCGCAGTTGGTTGTAGTAAGAAAAGTGGCCATTTTGGGGCAGTACATGAAGGTATTTGGGGTCGAGACGGGCTTTTCACGGTTCGAATGCGTCCTGGAAGGTGTCATCTTGTAGTTCTCGGGGTGTACATTCCGATTTAAGGGATGTCCGCGTCATCTGTGACGTCATCGGTGACGTCATCGGTGACGTCATCGGTACGAGTAGTAGCGAAAGTGGCCATTTTCGGGCAGTACATGAAGGTATTTGGGGTCGAGATGGGCTATTCACGGTTCGAATGCATCCTGGAAGGTGTCATCTTCTAGTTCTCGGGGTGTACATTCCGATTTAAGGGATGTCCCCGTCATCTGTGACGTCATCAGTGACGTCATCAGTACGAGTAGTAGCGAAAGGATATCCATGTGAAGCATTCGTGAAGGGGCATCTGATGGGTTGGGTGTGCGGTAGGAATATCATTCTGCGCATGCGCAGACGCAACGCGGAGCTCCCGTCCAATCAGAAGCGAGTATTTCAAATCCGTCACAGAGCTCTCAGCCAATCAGAAGCGAGTATTTTGACCCGGTGCATTATGGGCCATATCCAAGATGGCGGCACGTATGTTCAAGATGGCGGCACATCCGGTGTCGAAAACTGGCCATTCCGTCGGGATGTGGTCACCTAGTGTCGAAAACTGGTCCTTGTATGGGTCCTGCTAGACGTTTTGACGCCATGATATAGACCGGAGAGAGAGAGAAAACAACAACAACAAGGATGACACATGAGGGAACAACAACAACAACAAGTTTTTTTTTTCATATAGTTTATTTTCCCCTCCATCATAACATACCCACGCTGGGGGAGCCGCGTTGGGTATGTTTACAATTCAAGAAAGACTCTTGTCCAATCAGAGACCGCCATTTGCATCTGTCCTATTCGTTCCTGTCTGTTAGATGTATTCTTGTCCAATCAGAAGTCGCCATTTCAGAGAGTTCCTTCTTCGGTCATGTTCATTCTGAACCGTTTATTCTAATCATCGTCGGCCAGGCCTGGATATTCTTCGGGCAGCATGTCCTGAAACAGTTGTTTGCGCATTCTGATCGCATTTTCCAGGGCCTCGGTGGGTGGTAAACCCATATCCTCTTCCAAGTGACGCTTGGTCTTCATGATGGACCTGTGCGTGGGGTCCCCTTTCATTTCAAGCGGTAGTAAGGTATACTGTTCATAGATCGCCATGGCTGTTTTCCTGATGCGGGGGCGCATTTGGGTGTACGTCTGTTGTAAATTATCCTCTCCGGCGTCCTCGATCGCTTCAGCGTGAGTATTGATAGCTGCTGTCACAATACGATCCCAGAAGGTAGGTTCTGCCTCACTTTCCTGGGATGAAGGCTGATTCTCTGAGGTCAAGCTCTCCATATCAGTAGATAGACTGTCAGCCATCTTGGATTCGGTATCAGTCGATGCACTCTCATCAATCTCTGTATCAGTATCTGCCTCAACGGGCTCCTCGGCGTCTTCAGTCCCATGTATATTTTTCTGGTGTCGCATCATATCGTAATGTCTGGTGAACGTGCGTTCACACTCAGAACAAGTATAAGCCATGTTGACGGTTGAACGTCGACTGTGCGTGTTTTGGGAATACGCTCGCTTTTATAGACAGTAACGCCCATCAACGCTTAGCTCAACGCTTCAACGCCCTGGTGAATTAGCTCAGAAGCTCTGATTTCATGGAATTGACATCAATTCATCGAAATGCAGTGACGCCCGTCAACGCCCGTCGTTACGCCTTAACGCTCGTCTCAACGCTTTAACACACTTTCTTAATGCTTTAACGTTGTTTAATGATGCGTTCGAACAAATGTTTCTTTTGTGCTATTGCTCTGACATACGCCGCTTTCCAATTCATGCACGAGGTTTTCAACATCGACGCTGTTCTTTCAACTTTCATATGGACTGGGTCCTTATCCAACAATTTCATATGGGTCAGTAAGTCGACATACTGCTGACGTAAAGCCCGTCGTAGTCTGGGTGCCAATCTGTTATGAGCTAAAATTGCAGCTTCCTCTTTCGAATACCCTTTGCGTTGAAACTTGTTTCCTGTGGCCTCCAACATCCCACCCATCTCGGCGTCCATACTTTCTTTGAACAAATCCTTCCATAGCCTCGAGTTCACATTATGTTCTTCAACCTCGGGTTGGGCCTTCACGGTTGGGTGATATTCCAGGACTGATGGTATGAAGCGGGTCTGCTGTATGGGGGTGGGCTTCTGCTGCTGCTCTGCCAGGAGTGCACTCGGCGGATGGTGTAGGGGTATATGCCGTTGTGGTGATTCCTCACCGGGTAACAGGTGGGTCGTCAGCCGACGATCTTCGGGGGTATGGGCTTTTAAATCTACGAACAGGTAGCCGTACGGACGACTTGTCGCCCCTTGAAACGCCTGCATGAAATGGTCGATGTTCTGAGGATAAATTCGACTACCAAACACACGGATTTGTGCTCTATCAATGGGATTGGAGAACAACACAAAGTATTGGCAGTTCAAGGCAATATCTCTGGACGCCTTCCCTTGAGGAAAGAGATTCTGAGTCAAATAGATGACGGACAGATTTCGATGATGGGACCCTTTGGTGAATAGGTCGGCGATTTTCGAATTGTCCTTGGCCGCACTCATCAGATCATCGAGCACTACCACGTTGGTCTGCTCGGAATCGAAGTAATAGGGTTCGTCTATGTCGTGAGGAATTCCTGGAACAAAGCTCACATTCTGTAGTCGTGCAGTTTCGTAGGCGGGCTGCCATTGGCTATAACACCAACACCAAACAACACGTGTCGGAGCTGGGGTTGCCACACCTTCCTCTAAGAACTTCATCACCCAGGACGTCTTTCCACACCCCGTAGGGCCGCTCACCGTCATCGTATAAGGGTGCTCTAATACTGTCGTGTGTGACGTAGGTGTTGATCGTTCCTCGCGCGTACTTTGAATTTGCACGTTATCGGGACTCCGTTCCTTGAGATGGCTTCGCTGTATATGTCTACGTAGATTAAATGGCGTGGAAAATGACTTCGAACACAAGTGACATGCGTAAACCATGGCTCTCATCTCCACGGACACCAGGCGTATAATGAAGCGGTGGAAACCTTTGCGCGCCGGGGTCAAAGGTCAGTTCCGATCACGTGAACGGAAGCGGAAGTGACCTCCGGAGTTCCGGAGCTCCGAGTTCTCTTGTGGCAACGCCCGTCAACGCCCGTCAACACCCGGTGGTGGCGTCGGAGCTCTGGAGCTCCGAGTTCCATGAGCTCCGGAGCTCCAAGAGCCCCGCGAGCTCGGAGCTCTTGCATATCAACACACATGCATCTGTGAAAGCTTCATTATACGCCTGGTGTCCGTGGAGATGAGAGCCATGGTTTACGCATGTCACTTGTGTTCGAAGTCATTTTCCACGCCATTTAATCTACGTAGACATATACAGCGAAGCCATCTCAAGGAACGGAGTCCCGATAACGTGCAAATTCAAAGTACGCGCGAGGAACGATCAACACCTACGTCACACACGACAGTATTAGAGCACCCTTATACGATGACGGTGAGCGGCCCTACGGGGTGTGGAAAGACGTCCTGGGTGATGAAGTTCTTAGAGGAAGGTGTGGCAACCCCAGCTCCGACACGTGTTGTTTGGTGTTATAGCCAATGGCAGCCCGCCTACGAAACTGCACGACTACAGAATGTGAGCTTTGTTCCAGGAATTCCTCACGACATAGACGAACCCTATTACTTCGATTCCGAGCAGACCAACGTGGTAGTGCTCGATGATCTGATGAGTGCGGCCAAGGACAATTCGAAAATCGCCGACCTATTCACCAAAGGGTCCCATCATCGAAATCTGTCCGTCATCTATTTGACTCAGAATCTCTTTCCTCAAGGGAAGGCGTCCAGAGATATTGCCTTGAACTGCCAATACTTTGTGTTGTTCTCCAATCCCATTGATAGAGCACAAATCCGTGTGTTTGGTAGTCGAATTTATTCCTCAGAACATTGACCATTTTATGCGGGCGTTTCAAGAAGCGACAATTCGTCCGTACGGCTATCTGTTCGTAGATTTAAAAGCCCATACCCCCGAAGATCGTCGGCTGACGACCCACCTGTTACCCGGCGAGGAATCACCACAACGGCATATACCCCTACACCATCCGCCGAGTGCACTCCTGGCAGAGCAGCAGCAGAAGCCCACCCCCATACAGCGGGCCCGCTTCATACCATCAGTCCTGGAATATCACCCAACCGTGAAGGCCCAACCCGAGGTTGAAGAACATAATGTGAACTCGAGGCTATGGAAGGATTTGTTCAAAGAAAGTATGGACGCCGAGATGGGCGGGATGTTGGAGGCCACAGGAAACAAGTTTCAACGCAAAGGGTATTCGAAAGAGGAAGCTGCAATTTTAGCTCATAACAGATTGGCACCCAGACTACGACGGGCTTTACGTCAGCAGTATGTCGACTTACTGACCCATATGAAATTGTTGGATAAGGACCCAGTCCATATGGAAATTGAAAGAACAGCGTCGATGTTGAAAACCTCGGGCATGAATTGGAAAGCGGAGTATGTCAGAGCAATAGCACAAAAGAAACATTTGTTCGAACGCATCATTAAACAACATTAAAGCATTAAGAAAGTGTGTTAAAGCGTTGAGACGAGCGTTAAGGCGTAACGACGGGCGTTGACGGGCGTCACTGCATTTCGATGAATTGATGTCAATTCCATGAAATCAGAGCTTCTGAGCTAATTCACCAGGGCGTTGAAGCGTTGAGCCAAGCGTTGATGACCGTTACTGTCTATAAAAGCGAGCGTATTCCCAAAACACGCACAGTCGACGTTCAACCGTCAACATGGCTTATACTTGTTCTGAGTGTGAACGCACGTTCACCAGACATTACGATATGATGCGACACCAGAAAATATACATGGGACTGAAGACGCCGAGGAACCCGTTGAGGCAGATACTGATACAGAGATTGATGAGAGTGCATCGACTGATACCGAATCCAAGATGGCTGACAGTCTATCTACTGATATGGAGAGCTTGACCTCAGAGAATCAGCCTTCATCCCAGGAAAATGAGGCAGAACCTACCTTCTGGGATCGTATTGTGACCGCAGCTATCAATACTCACGCTGAAGCGATCGAGGACGCCGGAGAGGATAATTTACAACAGACGTACACCCAAATGCGCCCCCGCATCAGGAAAACAGCCATGGCGATCTATGAACAGTATACTGTACTACCGCTTGAAATGAAAGGGGACCCCACGCACAGGTCCATCATGAAGACCAAGCATCACTTGGAAGAGGATATGGGTTTACCACCTACCGAGGCCCTGGAAAATGCGATCAGAATGCGCAAACAACTGTTTCAGGACATGCTGCCCGAAGAATATCCAGGCCTGGCTGACGATGATTAGAATAAACGGTTCAGAATGAACATGACCGAAGAAGGAACTCTCTGAAATGGCGACTTCTGATTGGACAAGAATACATCTAACGGATAGGAACGAATAGGACAGATGCAAATGGCGGTCTCTGATTGGACAAGAGTCTTTCTTGAATTGTAAACATACCCAACGCGGCTCCCCCAGCGTGGGTATGTTATGATGGAGGGGAAAATAAACTATATGAAAAAAAACTTGTTCTTGTTGTTGTTCCCTCATGTGTCATCCTTGTTGTTGTTGTTTTCTCTCTCTCTCCGGTCTATATCATGGCGTCAAAACGTCTAGCAGGACCCATACAAGGTCCAGTTTTCGACACCAGTGACCACATCCCGACGAAATGGCCAGTTTTCGACAATCGGATGCCGCCATCTTGAACATACGTGTCGGCCATCTTGGATATGGCCCAGTATAATGCACCGGTCAAAATACTCGCTTCGATTGGCTGAGAGCTCTGTGACGGATTTGAAATACCGCTTCTGATTGACGAGAGCTCCGCATTGCGTCTGCGCATGCGCCGAATGATATTCCACCGCGACACCCAACCCATCAGCTGCCCCTTCACGAATGCTTCACATGGATATCCTTCTTCGCTACTACTCGTACTGATGACGTCACTGATGACGTCACAGATGACGCGGACATCCCTTAAATCGGAATGTATACCCCGAGAACTACAAGATGACACCTTCCAGGACGCATTCGAACCGTGAATAGCCCATCTCGACCCCAAATACCTTCATGTACTGCCCGAAAATGGCCACTTTCGCTACTACTCGTACCGATGACGTCACCGATGACGTCACAGATGACGCGGACATCCCTTAAATCGGAATGTACACCCCGAGAACTACAAGATGACACCTTCCAGGACGCATTCGAACCGTGAATAGCCCATATCGACCCCAAATACCTTCATGTACTGCCCCAAAATGGCCACTTTACTTACTACAACCAACTGCGCATGCGCAGATTGACGCGACTTTCATTCAAAAACACACCATTCTGACTCTACCCCACACAAGCTTCACTTTGACACCTCACATGACCCATTCGAACCGTGAATAGCCCATCTCTATCCCAAACACACCCCTACATAGCACCCAAAATGCCTGTTTTCTATACTACGGGCCAGGCTGAGCATGCGCAGACTATTGCACACGGACGAACCATTAGTGTAGTCAAGTGCTCCTCCACGAGAGCTTCAAAATAAGACCTCACTCGACCCCATTGGACCATTAGGGACTCACCTAGACTCCAACATGTCCACCCCGTATGGCCCTATACACCCATAGCCATGCAGTATAGGCCTATGGGCCTACCCAGGCCTCGGTGACTTTTTTCAAAATTTCACCGATTCGCACGGGACACTTCCTATCATGTTCTAAATGACGAGACGAGTAAAACGAGACCCCACAACCCTACCGCAAATGTATAGAAGTACGTTTCCCAGGGGGACAAACATCGGTCCTATACCCCAGTATGGGACTATATGAGGCTATATCGTACTTTTTCAAAAATTTCACCGATTCGCTCCGGGACAGTTCCTATCATGTTTGTCCTGACGAGACTAAGAAAACGAGACCCCACAACCTATACCGCAAATGTGGAGAAGTAGGTTTCCCAGGGGAACAAACATTGATCCTATACCTCCCATACCCCATATAGGCATTTTCACGTAATTTAGGATAAAGTCCGTGTTCCGTATTTTTTCAGGAAAAATTTTACATACACCCACCCTGGAACTAGGGGCAGATAACTCTATTGATAGGCAAGCCCCGTTAAGCCCGGCGACCTATATATCCCCCATACCCCATATAGGCATTTTCCCGGATTTTTCGATAAAGTCCGTTTTCCGTTTTTTTTTTTTTTCAGGAAAAATTTTACATGCACCCACCCAGCCCATTAGATACCCCTTCATGAATGCTTCACATTAATACCTCACTCGACCCCATTGGACCATTAGGGGCTCCCCTGGCTCCAAAAAGGCTATTTTCATACCCTTCGGCCACCGCGCATGCGCAGAAGGCCGATATTTCAACCCCACACCCAGTCCATCAGATGCCCCTTCATGAATGCTTCACTTTGATACCTCACTCGACCCCATTGGACCATAAGGGGCTCCCCTAGCTCCAAAAAGGCTATTTTCATACCCTTCGGCCACCGCGCATGCGCAGAAGGCCGCTATGTCAACCCCACACCCAGCCCATTAGATGCCCCTTCACATAAGCTTCACTTTGATACCTCACTCGACCCCATCGGACCATTTTATCTAGGGACTACTTTTTCTCCGCGGAAGCTTTTTCCCGAGACCGCATCACCACCAAAACCGCATCACCGCGGATGAATACATCCCCTTTTCCACACAATTCAAGATGGCCGCCCACACCGCCTCAAAAATTCAAGATGGCGGCCAAACTCTGGCAGATGGAGTTGCCCCCCATGCGTCATAATGTGCAGATGGCGCCACCATGGGAAGTTGTGACGTCATAGTTACATCCGGGGGAAAGGATTGCCCATTTACTGTAACGCTACTACTAACATCTACAGCTGCAATTGCCTCTTCCGACGCACTCTGGATCTAAGGCACCGCGAACTTCACCCTTGATTCCCGAGGGTCGAAGTGTCATGGAGAGGTACTACCAAGCGACCAATTCACCCTTGTTCTCATCATCGCTATGAATTTCCGGACGAAATTCGTTGTCTTCAGAAAACCGCAACGCGAACGACAATGCGACAACGGTAATGCGGCGACGGCATAGAAATGTACATTTCAGCTTTTCGGGGCATCTTGTGGGTATATGTAAGGGTAGGAATACACCAGAGCCGTTGCGTTGGCGCAGGCGGCAACGCTCGCGACAACGCATTTGTCCGTGCATTCACCATATGCGTCTTTTGGCTGCGATGGAGGCTGCGTATATGCCTATACCTAATTTAAATAACATAACGTATGGTAATTCAGCACCAAGTAGGCGCTTTATAACCGGACGGAAAATGTTGTGGTGCCCTTTTCCAACAGCTACAGGCATGGAGGAAAGAGCAACATTGGCCATAATGGATATGATGGATGATGAAGACGACGATGACAATAAAATGTTGGCCCTAATGGCATTGACTTTGGTGCGAAAACCTAGAGAGTGTTGGGTGCATCCAATACTCTTGAAAAGAAAATAAAATAAAAGCGTCTGATGCCAAAGTGTGCATAATAATGTCCTTGACCTTCCAAAGGCAATGCGTAGGCCTGTGCAGCGCGTCAAAAAATGGAAAATTCCCAATTCCAACGGCAACGCAAAGCTATAACGCAACCGATACTCAACGCAATGCGAATAGTGTGTTCACCACTTCTTTTTGCAACTTGTTCAATTTGTTGCGACAACGCATATGCGAATCGCATTGCGATGAGGGCTCTGGTGTATTCCTACCCTAACTACTCTGCCCTCTCAGAAAGCATGTGTTTGGCTGTGGTTACGCCGCTTGTATGTCCGGGAACGGTAAGAAAATCGCTCCTGGACCGATTCCAGATCGTGTTAACGCGTTGACGTTGCCGTGCCGTGCGTATGTGTAAGGGTAGGAATACACCAGAGCCGTCATCGCAATGCGATTCGCATATGCGCTGTCGCAACAAATTGAACAAGTTGCAAAAAGAAGTGGTGAACACACTATTCGCATTGCGTTGAGTATCGGTTGCGTTATAGCTTTGCGTTGCCGTTGGAATTGGGAATTTTCCATTTTTTGACGCGCTGCACAGGCCTACGCATTGCCTTTGGGAGGTCAAGGACATTATTATGCACACTTTGGCATCAGAATTACCATACGTTATGTTATTTAAATTAGGTATAGGCATATACGCAGCCTCCATCGCAGCCAAAAGACGCATATGGTGAATGCACGGACAAATGCGTTGTCGCGAGCGTTGCCGCCTGCGCCAACGCAACGGCTCTGGTGTATTCCTACCCTAACACCCCAGTTCATTTTCATATGGCCGATTTCTATGCCGTCGCCTCATTATCGTGGTCTCATTGTCGTTGCCGAAAAAACGGATGAATGTGTACGAAGCTTTATACAAGGGACTGGAAATGACTGTATCAAATGTTTCATTTCCTTTCACTTCGATCAGATGGATGGCAAGGTCGACATGGAGTGATCTACTTTGATTGTTTGTCAGACTGCCCGAGATTCTTTTGGTGGGATTTTGAAATTATGGCTCCTGTAGCCAACTTTTCCAGAACTCGAATTTGACTTCAACATTATATTAACTACACGTGGTTGCCTGGGAAGAAAACCCAAGTGAATCCAGCTGGTTTTGCAAAGACGAAACCATTAACTCACAAGAATATGATGGAGACGAAACCGTTTACTCATGTTGGACGAAGCCGTTATTCAAGTTTTGTACAACTCTACGTAATGTTACCGAAAGTGTCTTTTAATAGTGGAGTCACGATATTTTGGGGGGGTGCTGTGGAAAGTTCGGATGATAATCTACCACTGTATAGCCCTGTGTGGTAGAAGTTCCGGAATTTTACTGGTTTCCGAGTCGATTTTAGTCACTGTCAAGTTTTTGTCAAGTTTTGATGAATTATTCAAAAACTATCCACCAAATACCCTTGGGAAGGAAGTAAACGCCAAATGGGAGCTTCAACTCAAGATCTTCCGTCAAAAGTGCATACGTTGTCGCTTAAAAAATAAGAAAAAAATTACATTTTCTGGAGACACCTCTACGTTGTGTAAACTGGGGCACGCGACCGGAAGATGACGAGACGATTCGCGCCGCATCTCTTACAAGACAGTGATTGAAAGTACACACAGTATATTAACTATACTAATTTATTCCCCATAATTCATCAAAATCTGTTGAGAATTGACGAAAATCACCAATACATGTACCTACAACGTTATTTTGGGACCACGATGACTTTGATCTGCCAATGTTATAACATGCAGGCTTGACGTCAATAATTAACCCACAAATCTCCCATCTAATTTTTTTTTCGTGATTTATGAGAACTACTGGAAGGCTTTTCTTGATACTTTGGAATAAAATTAGTACTTTGCTGGTTATCTACTGTGTGAAGTTTCAATGTCGTCAGATAAATTGTCTCCGAAATATCGCCAAAAACCTCTCGGATATATTATCTGGGACAGACAGTAGTTAGACATTTGCTCCACGTTGGAGCATAGGGGCAAAATAAAATGGGGAGTCCAGAAATCCTTTACTAATACTATGGCAAATCCCAGAGCGAATCACATCTCACTGCCTACTCCGTCTTAGACGGATACTGATACATGTCAATACATCACTGTTAGTCATAGAGTTTCAGTGGGTTTGAAAATATGTGACATATATGTATTTTTCCAAAAAAATAATTTCGCTATAAAAAAATAACTGCCCATAGGAGAAGGATCAGTGAGACAAGAGCTGAATCCATGTTACCATGGAAACCTAGATAAATACAGTACCTTGCATGAATCTCTGACTGATTCCATCCCAAGCACTGTTCGACCATCTGGATTTAAGAGGTGTTCTTGATTGGAAACTTGAGCATTCTGGATTTCTCTAACAGATGTCCAGGGTATGAAGGACTCCTGGTCGACATCTAATGACCCTTCCTTTATTATGGGAGCTAGAGACTGGCTTGCCCTGTGAAGTGCCGGGTTGAGCAAGTCCTGTTCTGCATCCTCACTAACAGTTGACTGCGGATATTCCACTGGGTCCTCAAACAATAACACACATACTGGATCCTCAGAGACAGATACTTGATCCTCACAGACAGATACTTGATCCTCACAGACAGATACTGAATCCTCAGAGACAGATACTGGATCCACAAAGACAGATACTGGGTCCTTAGTGATGATTACTGGATCCTCAGAGACAGATACTGGATCCTCAGAGAAAGATCCTGGATTCGAAAAGAGAGATACTGGATTCTCAGACACCGATACTGGATCCTCAGGGACAGGTGATGTACCCGCAAAGACAGATACTGGATCCTCAGAGACAGATACTGGATCCTTAGTGATGAATACAGGGTCTTCAAAGACGGATACTGGATCCTCAGAGAAAAATCCTGTATTCGTAGAGAAAGAAACTGGATCCTCAGGGACAGATGCTGGACCTTCAGAGACAGATACCGGATCCTCAGGGAGAGATGCTGGACCTTCAGAGACAGATACTGGATCCCCAGAGAAAGATCCTGGATCTTTAAAGCCTGATACTGGATCCAGCTTACTTTCCGCCATATTCTATCAGCCTTGACTGGACCCGACCGCAAGGTTAGCTTGTCTTTTCCTACCAGGAAAGTTACCCCAATAGCCCTCCTTTGCTCAGTGCGTTGTAACTATGCAGATGCCCCTGAGAGAAGAACAATGACATAGTTAATGAACAATAAATTATGAGACACTCAACATGCCCAACCTCATAGCACATTAGCTCATGTTATTTCAGAATTTGACAAGGCGCAATACCAGTACATCATACAAAGTAATCATTTTATCAAGCCCGTGCTGTAATATTTTCCCAGGTAAACATGTTGCAGGTTTCCATAATTTGAAAGTTGGTTACCTATGATGAAAACCTTTAACCAGTGCTCAGGGTGTTAACGCAAAATATTATGGTCATCTAACTGAAATTGGGAAACCTGGCTTCAGGAGAAAGGGATTTACCGTTCATTACAGGCCTGTTATATGCATGTATGTGGGTAATTCTACAGAAATTGAGTAAATTGGGGAGTATTTTTTTCAAATTTCAAATACAATTATTATGGTAAAATTTTGTATCCGCCCACTCATTATATCCACGAGATGAAGATTACCGAATGCAATTTTCTTCTTTTGTGAAATATCAAGATCTTTCTCTGTGTGTGTGTGTGTGTGTGTGTGTGTTGCAAGAAAAAGCTGTCTTTAGCGTTACGACATTTTCATTAATTTTTTTTATTCTTTAAATCTATATTTTAGTCAGAGTAGTAATCAGTAATTTAGACAGCTCTTTGACAGTTATATTTAGCGTGTGTGGAATATATACAAGTAATTTTTTTCTGATTTGTTTCTCTGTGATAATCAGATGAGATCTGTAGTTTCACACAAACTTCGACTTTTGTTTTAAAGTACATGTAAATAAATTAATATAGTTTCTGGTGTACACCTTTATATTTCTGACGAGCACTAACTTTGTGTAAATTTGTGGAACAAATGTCTTTACCGTTACGGGAGATCGAGACTTGTAACAGTAAAAGATGCGTAATGGTAGACATTTCTCTCGTTAACATTTTTTAAATGGCACCTTGCCTTTTGCAACCACTGTTACTATGGATTGTATTATTGATCCTCGGATAATCTTGCCATTTCTGCATGAAACGGGTTTGCAGGTATATGATATTAACATATATATTATATATGAACGGTAAGGACAATTTTAAGGTATGACGTATACACCAACTACAACCGGAAATCTGGTGGCCGACGTTCTCTTGTACACGCTGAAAACTTCTTCGACCAATAACGGAAAACATGCTCTGCTACCTAATCACGTGATTATCGCGCCAGGGCCTCTTCCTTCTAAGGTGTCTTCAACACCAAAAGAACGTAACGGCAAATTTCTGGGACAGGGTAAAAACTAAAAAAATGAAAGTACTCAAAGTACTGATGTCTGGATCGCCAATAATCGATGTAAAGTTTCAAAACGTTTCAGCTGGCATGTTTCAGTCGATAGCAGATGTATGGATAAATATGGAGATTTTCTCCAATTTGTGGACGAGTCTGTTTGGGAAATCACAACTGGAACACAGTTTAGTCTTCAAGGAAGTGAATTTGTGAAGGCGGTTCATTTAGAAATATGCTAGGTCTTCATGGTAGCAAGAAACTATCTACAGTAATATGGTTAAAAGTGGATCGTCTGCATCAATGTCTTCTACCAGTTTTTACGAGCAGATTTTCATAATTCATGCAATTTTATTGTGACAAAGCGACAAATATGCGAGGAGACTGGGTAGTTTTATTAATGTGTTTTTATTTGTGTAGCACAGATATTTGCAAGAGCTGCATGAGTTTGTGTTAAGTCCCCATTACTTATATATGCCTGCATGGTGTTTATAGTAAATTTGTTTGACAACGTGCGAAAATTCCTGTTGTTGTTGCTGTACGATCATTGCGTATATAATTTAGTTTGAAAAAGTTTGAACACCACCAACAACAAAACTTTTCGAAAGCGGTACCTGACAAATTCTGTTGTTTCCACTTTCGAAAAGTTTTGTTGTTGTTCAAACTTTTTGAAACCAAATTATATTCGGAGAGCAGAGTCCCCCGGAATACATAAATTTGCAGTGGACAGGATCCGGTCAAGTTCACAAGACGAGAAAAATGTAAATACTATTGTTGTTGCTTCGACACATATCTCCTCTGGAAATATATTCCATGCAGTATGCGTGCACATTAAAATAGTAACGAACGCCGACTTCACGGGAAAGAACGTACGAGTGTTGAAAACTGGTGTCTTCATAATCCCAGAACCTGAACCTGTCAAGTGCGACAGTCGGACCAAGGAACAAGATTTGCAACGTATGATCGTACAGCAACATTAACAGGGACTTTCGCACAAATTGTCTCTCCAACGCTATCGTTGTCAACAAACAAATTACGAACTATAAACACCAGACATATATATTATAAGTAATCTGACTTACCGCAAACTCAGACAGATGCAAAAAGCGCACAGACGAGGTGGGCAGCTTACCATATTACCAGGTCATCAATTTACCATTACTACAGTCTACGGTGACAGCACAGTGCTGGCATGAGTTATCGCGTGGTGGGCGCTGAGAACCGGGTTTGAGCCGATCGCCCGGAACCAAAGAACAAAAAAATAGTCCACGGATTTAAGCAATCCCTGGGCGAAGAAATGAATATGAAATACACTCAAATTCAGATTTCGTTTTATTTCTAGTTCACATGAAACGATTACGACTGTTTTTTTCTTCATTTTCTGGTTAATACCCGATATAAGACTCAACACAGTGAAAATCACTGGCGGAGTGATACAGGTTAACCCAGGGTCATCCCATTATAGTGCACGTACACATTTGCATAAATTTCGTGAGTGGCAGCATAGTCTGGTCGACACCGCTACGCGGTGGCGATCCAGACAAAAAATCATATATTTTTAGCTTCAAGGTAAATATTACACATATTGCTATTTTATAAGATAAATTTTGTATATATACGCCAAATTCTTGCTGGCACACGCTAGTTCAGCAAACACACTTTCATTAAAAGTATTCATCCTGTAATCAGGACACCAGAAAATTGAGAGTTTATCGGGGTAAACCGCAGAAAAAAAATAATTAAAACATTATAGTAAACTACAGTGCGAATTTATCTTTTATGAAATTTGTGGGACATAGAATTACCACATTTCTGTAGAATTACCCATGTACCTGGTATGTACAATCACATTACAGCTCGCCTACGGTAAGTTACTTGCCTTAATTTCCTAAAAAGCGAATTTGCGGTTGGGTACTGCATTCTGAGGGATTCAAATTTTGTTTTAAGAACATGATCGGCTATCTCTGCATGAAATTACATACCGCATTACCGGTATGGATGATCATATCGTTTTTTGGACAGTCAAATGATAAATTTGGTGTCATTCAAGATAAGGAAAGTGTTCACCTGTTCACTCACAAATGTCTTGATAGAATGCTCAAGCTTTAGGTCACCGATATCGTACATCAATACATCATGTTGTCTGTAACAATTCAGTGTCGATGTACAGTTTACACGAAGCTATTAAACTGAAATAATTGGGATATAAACAGCACCATCGAACTCTATGAAAAACCGTCTGTTGCAACTTTTCAACACTAGCCGCTAACCTAACACTGTTCTAAATTCGTAACCCATAGCCCGGAACCGGACGCGATCATTTTCATTTGTCTATAAACGTAGATTTTGTGGGATATATCGATGACTTTCGGTAAAAGATATTGACACACAAGAGATTCTTGCTTATAACAAGCTGAATATGCTTGCCTCGCTAAAAAGTACTTTCTGTAGAAGTTATATTGACATTCTGACCAGTAGAAAGAGGAGAAGCACTTTAAGTTAATACAGAATCAGTGCACATGTAATCATCAGGTCATTGAAGATAAATATCAATTCATTTTTAATTGTCCGAAATACCATAATCAGCGGACACCGCTCACTGCTATGTTGAACAAATGTTGTCCGCATTTGGATAGTTTGTCTTCACAAATACGAATGGTACTGGGGTACAAGTCTAAGAGTTTAGTTGTTGCTCGATCCACACGGTCAGGTATTTGATCATACATGTGAAACTAAGATTACAGTGAGTGTCCGTTCCCCCGTACCATATACACAGTTGGTTTATTAATGTTCTTATGTGATTTTGTTCATATATGTATGTTGACTGTATTGCTGGTTTGCAAAGGCAGTCAAGAGTTCATAGATGTCGTATTATTTTTTTACAGACCTGTCCAAAATATTGGGGTTTTTTTTCTGAAGTTTCGCGGCTCAACCATAAAGTCATATTAAGTTTTCAAATGTATCTACCTCTCCATTATTTTGTTAAGTTGGAAATATTTCCTTTGTGCATTGGAAAATACTAAGTGAGAAGATTTTTTTTTTTTTATTTCGGAATTGAATTTTTCTGAAAAAATATTTATTATTATTATTTATTTTTATTTTATTTTTTTTTTTTTCGGTAAAATTCCTTCGAAATAATATAGTTTTGAGTTTTTCTGCTATCGGTATCAGATTCTGTGATACGTTTCTCCAGAATAACGGCTCTAAGACCAGATGTAAAAGAACCCCTGAAGCTGCGTATCTTTGCCAATAATGTTATCTTATATTATAGGGTGTAAAGTACTGTGGGTACATATTTCTTTATTTGATCACAGACGAATCACTAGTGCTAGTGTTTTTAATAGACCCGAAATTGTCCCGTTGGTGGAAACTTAATCGTCATGAGTACCGGTATAGTGCTTTGCAATGATGAACTTTGCGATGCTGAATTTTGCATTGATGAAGTTCGTCCGTTTTCCGATACGGTCTTAGGTGTTACATTTTAGGAATACGAATGTGTTTAGCGCGCGAAATATTTAGCAGGGGAGACAACAACAACAACGACAGAATGGTTGGTATATTTTCGTTCCGATTTTTGGATAGTCCAGTATAACGTGACACCAGGCTTTCTTTTTTAATATGCTGTTGTTTACTGACAAGCCTGGTAGTTACGTCGGCTTTC
This sequence comes from Hanleya hanleyi, assembly GCA_036873755.1. Taxonomy (NCBI): domain Eukaryota; kingdom Metazoa; phylum Mollusca; class Polyplacophora; order Lepidopleurida; family Hanleyidae; genus Hanleya; species Hanleya hanleyi. The sequence continues at coordinate 79,234 of JAVTVY010022110.1, forward strand.
ATAGTAAAGACAAATCAAACTACCACCGCCAACATATGAGCGGGAAAAACGGCCCAAAATGAAAAAATGAAGAATTTCCCTGCCCACTCACCTTGATAATTCAAAAGACCAGTATCTACTGCATACATATCACGTAATTCCCAACTCTGACAGATCTGATAACACGCGAGTGCACCCTGGCAATCTAGAGGTATTTTTCCAGCGACTGAATTTTTCTCGCAAATATGGCGACAGTGGAAGAGCCTTGACCTTGGTCCTTATTTGGGGATATCACGTGCTCATACAATTCGTCACATAGTACGGGGAAACCCCAGAGGACAAAGGGATCTTCCTCAATGAATAACAATAAAACGGACCCTGTTTCGACTAAACTGAAATAAAGTCAACCCGATCAGCGCAAAATTGGCATTTCTTCGTTTCCACATTATTTACAAATTCACAAATACTAATATTTGTAGCAGTAATTTTGAGCTCATCTTTCCTCACAAGGAACTTAAACTGTTATAACGGAAGATCCCTTTGTCCTCTGGGGGTTCCCCGTACTATGTGACGAATTGTATGACCACGTGATATCCCCAAATAAGGACCAAGGTCAAGGCTTTTCCATTGTCGCCATATTTGCGAGAAAAATTCAGTCGCTGGAAAAATACCTCTAGATTGCCAGGGTGCACTCGCGTGTTATCAGATCTGTCAAGAGTTGGGAATTACATGATATGTATGCAGTAGATACTGGTCTTTTGAATTATCAAGGCGAGTGGGCATGGAAATTCTTTATTTTCTCAACTTGGGCCATTTTTCCCGCTCATATGTTGGCGGTGGTAGTTTGATTTGTCTTTACTATGAAAGCCGACGTAACTACCAGGCTTGTCAGTAAACAACAGCATATTAAAAAAGAAAGCCTGGTGTCACGTTATACTGGACTAATTTTTGGACTGAGAACAAACATGGTCTCAAAATGACGTTTTTACAGTTTTCTCCAATCACAAGATAATATTTCAAGGTCAAACGAAAAATAAAGCGCTTGTTCGACCGAAAAAAAACGATAGCATTTTGAAGAGAGCATGTTCTCATTCCGAAATCGCATTTTCAGCCAAGGTACCGAAACTCCAGAAATGTACTGACCAACCCCCATAATGAGAGTTTTAGGAGAGGGGGTCGTGATGAGTCAAAAGTTTGCCCCTGTTAGAGCTACAGGACTAATCTTAGACCGAAAACATCGGCTAGAAAGTCAAATTTTGTTGTCGAATTGGACCTAGTCCGACATGCAGCCCCTACATGCTAAATTATAAACTGATATCTATTCTATGTAGGATAGATATCAGTTTATTAAATAGCATGTAGGGGCTGCATGTCGGACTAAATTGGACTCTACAGTGCTCTAGCCCGAATCACTGTATCAGACCGAAGATTGCGAAATGGAGCATGCGCTGTGGGGAGGTTGACACATTATCTGATCAGAATACAGGTCTGGTGATGTCATAGTGCTATAAATATTCCGTGGTCCATATTAGGAGAAGTGCAATGTATGACCTCTTTAAAATTCAAATTTGATTGGCTACTCGAAGGAAATTAACATCAATACACCCACCACTTGCCATATTTGGAGATCACACGAGCAGACATCAAAGAAAATCCTAGCTGCTCAGTGTTGGCAAGCTCCTATCTTGATTGGTTATATGACATCACGTGCGTTTCCCGGTCTGAACAGTTTACTCTATTCGTTAAGTCAAGGTAAATGACGGAACGTTAGTGTAGTATTAAAATTGAAAATGTGAAGATGACGGCGTGGGGAATTGAGACAGAGGCACGAAAAGCATTTTATCGACTAAATACTATGATTTGGCATGTCCAGCACTATGACAACCACATAATGACGCCTTTAATTAGATGGAATCTGCCTTCAAACACAGATTTTGTTAAAACGCAGATTTTGTTTTTTTTGTCAGAAATGGATCCTTGTCGGTTGTAAACCAATAGCGACGTGTGTTTATTCGCGTGATCGCAAAGGTCACGATATGAAAATAGCGTAGGTCATATTATTACAACTTGTCCAAAAGGCACCAAAATGGGGAAATCAGTCGATGTTTTTTCCATACATTTGATCACATATTTCAGCACCAAAACACTCATGAGAGATGGTACATGGACAAAGAAGCTCAGGTCGGCCAAACTTGATCAAATTGGCATATTTTTTTCTCCTGTTTCGTTATTTTCATCAGCGAAAGATTGCGAAAAGGCACAACGTGTGATGTTATGGATACCCCAAACTATGAGGATGTGCATAGTGATAACTTTAGGTCCCGATCTTACTCCAGTCCACAAACTTCAGGAAATTATCGTTTGGAGAGAAACCAGTGGAACAACAACCAGCAGCCCAAGAATAGCTCACCACAAGATAGATGGTTTGCTCCGAGAGGGTACTATGAGCAAAGCGATCACTATAATTTGTACGAGGGCAATCCTTACTACTATGATAGGGGATTCTAAGCGCGCCTGACAATCTCATGTGAATACGATTAAGGTACTGTCCTGTGAAGTGAATGAGGTGGATCAATGCCTTGTTTTTTATATGATCATTAATTACGAAATGATCAATTAAAAATAAATCAATAAATAATCAAATTCTTGCGTGATCATTTCTGAAGATCATGTAATGATAAATCACATGAGCACCTGGTTTGAGGTAATTTACCTGTGATTTCTTACAATTGATTGTGATGTTTACTATTCCTTTTCATGGTTTCAATGAACTGAAGACTTATACAGACACTTGACTATATAATAGGCATGTGACATTATCACAAGCCTAACTTTTCGCCTGGATAAACAGATAATACAACCTGTGCACAATAGCCGGTGTTGCTGCACCCTCAATATAAAAGGATCTCTATGAGTAACTGAATGTATGCCTTCTAGCCACGGTACTCATGTATTCTAATAATGTATGAATATGTTACATGAACATGTTCCCTGGTCTTATAGTGATTTTTCCAGCAAACTGCATACTTTATAATCAGTTGGATCTTAATATGTACAATGGTCTGATGTAATTTAACTGTGATTACTTACAATTATTTTTTATTGTTTACCATTCCTTGCCATGGTTCCAATCAACAATGAACTGAATGATTATACTGATTATTTCAGCAAAATGCTAACTTTATAATCAACAATGAACTAAATGATTATACTGATTATTCCAGCAAGACGCATACTTTATAATCAACAATGAACTGAATGATTATACTGATTATTCCAGCAAAATGCATACTTTATAATCAACAATGAACTGAATGATTATACTGATTATTCCAGCAAAATGCTAACTTTATAATCAACAATGAACTGAATGATTATTTCAGCAAAATGCATACTTTATAATCAACAATGAACTGAATGATTATACTGATTATTCCAGCAAAATGCATACTTTATAGCTGCAGTTTGATCTTACTATGTACATGTACAATGGTCTGATGTCATTTCACTGTGATCACTTACAATTAATTGTCATTGTTCACTATATTCCTTTCCACGGTTTCAATTAACAATGAACTGAATGATTATACAGACACTATGGGTATGTGATATTGACACAATCCTAACTTTAATCAGTTGGACCCTAATGTCTAGGGTCAGTGTACAAAGTTATTGGTCAAATTAATTTGGCTATTAGACTATGGTCTACTCTGCAAGTATAAGGTAGATGCTCTACATGTGCCGTCATTTTGGGTTAAATACATCCCAAAGTCACTTAAATATACACATAAAGTCGAAATCTGATGTTATGTCAACACTCAATCCTTTTAATTCGTGTTAGAATGGTGAAAATCTTTGAACAAATATCATTAAAGTGATGCCTTCTAAAAATTTAGTTCATATTTGCTCATGGAATATAAATGGACTAATAGACAGGATGCATGGACCTCGTATGAACAAACTGCAGGACCCTTCAGTCTCTAACATGATGCAAAACTTTGACATTGTTGGATTGTGTGAAACTCATGCTGACAGCACATCGGACATCTCGATTCCCAATTTCAGTCTGATTGTTAATAAAATACGTCCAAGACATCCAAAAGCACGAAAATCCTCCGGAGGAATTGCCCTTTTGGCAAAAGATACCATTAAACCAGGAATAGTGCCCATTAATGGCCATAGTAGCAGAGCATCTATATGGGTTAAATTGTGTAAGAAGTTTTTTGGGTTTGAGAATGATGTTTATTTATGTACATGCTACATCCCACCGGATAATTCTACTTATGGTAAAGACAACTCACCAGAATTGTTTGATGAACTAGAACTAGAAATTGTAAAATTTAGTAATATGGGTGATATTATAATGTGTGGTGATCTTAATGCACGATCAGGGAATCTACCTGACTTCATTGTAGAGGATGATAAGGATCAAAATTTTATACCTGTACCTGATAATTATGTGTGTGATACAACAAATCCTAGAAACTCAATGGACAAAGTGGTCCTCAATCAAGGCAAAAAATTAGTTGAGTTATGCAGAGCAAGTCAATGTAGAATTTTGAATGGTAGAACATTAGGTGACCTATTTGGTGCTTTTACTTCCGTCAATAGGAACGGGTGTAGTGTTGTGGATTATTTTGTGGCCAGTAACAATTTATTAGACTCGGCTATATCTATGATGGTTCATCCCTTATTATGCATCTCAGACCACAAACCTATTTCTGTATGTATTAAATCTGGTTTATGGCGGTACACAGAGTCCTGGAATCAGCATGGGGAATGTGACTGGTTGCCCTTACCTCAAAAATTTATTTGGGATCTTGAGAAAGAAAATGAGTTTAAATCTTGCTTACGGTCTAGCTCATACACTGAATATATTGATTCAGAATTGCAGGATCCAAATCCTGATGTAAACAAATGTGTAGAACTATTCTCAAATCTCCTGCTAGAGGCTGCGGATTATAGCCTGGATAAACCAAAACAGTATATACAGGGTGTTAAAATGGTGCGTCCTCATGGTAAGCCATGGTACAACAAGGAATGCCGAAAATTACATAGAGAGATGAATAGATTAAATAAGGCGTTTAATAAAGATAATCAAAATAACTTTATAAAAACTGAATATTTCAGGACGAAAAGGGAATATAAACTTGCAACTAGGAAGGCCAGGAGAAATTACAGGCTTAATATTATTGATGAATTAGATAAATCAGCTGATGTGAATCCCAAGACAACATGGAATCTAATTAAAAAATTAAAACATGAATGTTTGAGTAAACAAAACTCTTCAAAAATCAAAATGTCCTGTTGGTATGATCATTTTAAAGAGTTGCATTCAGAAATACCAATTAACATGCTCAATACCAACTATTTTCAGCAGTCAGAAACTGCTACAACTCCTGTAACATTGAATCTTTCTTGTCAAAATTTGCTTAATAAGCCAATCTCAGAGAAAGAGATGACAACTGCTATCAAACAGTTGAAAAATAATAAATCGTGTGGTTGTGACTGTATTAGTAATGAAATGCTAAAGGCTTCGTATCCTATTCTTAAAGATATTACCCTACATATATTCAATGAGGTCCTTACTACAGGTTGCTACCCAGAACTCTGGTGTGAAGGGATGATTGTTCCCATTCATAAAAATGGCTCCCCACTGGACCCAAATAATTATAGAGGAATCACTTTAAATAGCTGTTTTGGTAAGTGGTTTTGTATCATACTGAATAACAGACTCATTAAACACTCATCTACACAAAATTTATTATCGAAATGTCAAATAGGCTTTCAGAAGAATCACAGAACCATGGATCACATTTTTGCTTTAAAAACATTAGTTGATAAATATAGTCATAAAAGGAACAAGTTGTATGCAGCTTTTATTGATTTAAGCAAAGCTTTTGACTCAGTAGCTCATGGTCCCATGTTTTATAAGCTTCAGAGGGCAGGAATAGATGGTAACTTCCTCAATGTGCTGAAAAGCATGTACCACCAAAGTAAATCTTGTGTCAAGTCTAATGTAGGTCTCAGTCCTTCCTTCACTGTTTCGAGAGGGGTGCATCAAGGCAATGTGTTGAGCCCCCTTTTATTTAATATATACATAAATGATATTTTTCCAGAGATCCAGACAAGTAAATCTCCCTTACTGTGGGATGAATTAGTATCTTGTTTAGCATATGCAGATGATTTAGTACTCCTTTCAACTACTGAAGAAGACCTGCAACTCAAACTGGACAGGCTTCAAGCATATTGTCAAAAATGGGGTCTATCAATAAACATGAAGAAATCCCAAGTGGTTATCTTTGGACAAAATCAATGTATCAAACGTTTTTTCCATATTAATGGACTTGCTCTTTCATGTGTTAATAATTATAAATACTTGGGTCTACATTTACACAGTAATGGTAAATTCAATAAAGCAGTTGACAACCTCGCCAATAAGGCCAATAAGGCTATGTTTTCCATTAGGAATAGTTTAAACTTATACGATATTAACATTAATACCAGCTGTAAACTGTTTGACAGTTTAGTTAAGCCCATCTTGCTGTATGGCTCGGAAGTCATGGTCGGATATAGTTTAGGTCAACAGTCTTTAGAGGATGCCATGTTCAATCATAATATCCTGGAGTCTACCCATATCAAATTTTGCAAGCATCGTCTTGGTGTTCACTCAAGATCTGTGAACTTGGCAGTGCTGGGAGAACTAAGTAGAACCCCACTAATACTGTCCTCAATTATGAACAGTTTAAATTTTTTCTTTCATATTTTAAGTGCAGACCACTCATCATTACTGTATAAGGCATACCTTGAACAAATTGAAGAATGCAGACTGCATAACAGTCATAATTGGGTAAACTACATTAAACTTCTGTTGGAGAATGTCCTTTGTTCACATATATGGGAAAATCAGAGTTGTAGATTTCCTAAAGCCACCAATAAATACATATTTAATTATCTTTTCAAGTTATATTGTAGAAAATGGAAAGAATCTATTGACAAGATGAGTAAATTGGACACCTTTAGGAAAATTAAACCAAATTTGGTAGAAATGTCAGAAGGTGGTAGTATCTTGAATATTCCCAACAAAAATCATCGGTCGGCTTTATTTAAGCTGAGAATCAGTGCCCATCCCCTCCGTATTGAGCGTGGCCGATTTGAAAAGGGCACAACTAGAGACGAACGTCTATGCACCCACTGTGGGGTGATCGAAACCGAATCACATTTCTTATTAGAATGTATATTTCATAGGGATAGACGTGTCAGATTATTTTCGGTGGTAAATTCCAGAGCACCTAGCCTACTAGACGGCGATATCAATTCAGTATTTTTAGATTTAATGTGTAATACTGACCAAGTTATTTTGAACGCAGTTGCAAAATATACCTATGAATCCTTTAGTCATTACACATGAGCAGCAATGTTTCATATTATAGATCTACAATAGAACAAGTAATATAGAGGTGCATAAAAGTTTTTATGGACTTCTGGTATTACTATTGGTCAATCAATATCCGGTGGGATGCAGCCTATCACGTTTTTATATACATGTAGGTTCTCGCATACTTAAATACTTGTACTTTATTGTCTCTTGTAAATGCTGTGTTCTTTTGCCTTTGGCCTTAACGGCATAGTTGTGCAAATAAACTTTGAACTTGAACTTGAACATGTTAAAGGGGAATGTTATCACAATTTTTGAAAGGCTGGAACCAATAAAAAACAGTTCCCTGTGGCCTGCTTTATGTTTTAGAATTTTTTTCAAAATTTTAGCAATGACGCAATACCCTGAAATACGGCTCCAAACTGCCTGATTTTTACCCCCAGTAAATCCGCCCAGCAATTACCCTGTGACGTCACACAGTGAAGCGGCCAGAGTCAAACATAGCGGATAACACAGACAGCGGTACAAGCTCTGACTCCGATTCCGATTTCAGCGTTAACCACTTTGGAGACTGTGACTGGAGATTATACAGATCTTGAAACTGAATTGAGTGTAGAGGCAGGAAGTGATCATGAAACTGAAGGAGAAGCTATCGGGCCATATAGATTTGAACCATATACAAGCGAATCTGGGGGTGAAAATGGGTGGTCCTGATGTCAGGCCTGTTTCAAGCCTGTGGCAGGCCAATTGGCAGGCCGTGTCAGGCTGTGGCCGGCCGGTTTAAATACACTGATTACATCCTTTATACACGAAATTACAACTATTTGTGGATCTTACAATAATATTTATACATTTCTGCTTTTATCTGGCAATATTTTAGGCATAAATCAGTTATTATAATGCACAGGATCGTAAATTTACCCTTCCATGCTAAAAACCTTGCAACAATCTAAATAAATAGCAAAAAGAAAACTAGGCCGGCTTATTGATTGTATGATTAATGCATAAGAATTATTGTGGATGTCACTATAATATAAAATCTACAGATAATTTGCTATTGTAAGAGCATACTATGTAGTTATTTACGCCTTTATTTTTATATGTGTGTGTTTATTGGCACTGGAATGCCGGCTTATTTACATTGGTTACGTGCTTAATTTTATAATGTGTTTGTCAATTATTGTTAGCTATTTGATGTTAAAACAGGAGCTAATCCATAGCTGTGGATAAGTCCTCTCAAATGAAAACAAAGTTTCAAATCAAAAGGAAGCTATTTGATGTTAAAACAATAACTAACTCACCTGTGGAGAAGCTATTGCTGAATGCGCCGCGTTAAACCTTAATTCTTTCCCATAAAAAAATTGTTTGCTTCACACCTTTCTGTTAGTTTCAGTTACTCTTCCAGGTGATCAATTTCAATTTATTGTATCAAGAACATACAATGTATGTGCTCACATGGAGTTACAAAAGGACACCAAATAATCAGGATAAGCTGGTGCCAGAAGTGAATTTCCCATTTTAAGTTGATTAAAAGGCCTTGGGTCTTAAGCACATTGATTATTACAGTTCAGTTAATAGCTGTAAGACGGGACATATGATGTAGGATTCAGGATTGGCTGGTCGATCACCCCGTGGGACTGAT